>JAOYSI010021840.1:0-17098 GCA_025775065.1 Hiodon alosoides | reverse complement strand
GAAAGGCTTCAGATGAGGAAGAACAGCAGAAAGGCTTCAGATGAGGAAGGAGAGCAGAAAGGCTTCAGATGAGGAAGGAGAGCAGAAAGGCTTCAGATGAGGAAGAACACACAAACGCATCTGTGAATTGAACCAACAGTGTGTACGTATATATATTATACGTATATTATATGTTATATTATATCTTGTTGCTCATATATATATATATATATATATATATATATATTGTATTTATGAGGTATTTTTTTACAAGTATTCGGGATAGTTTGTCAGTGTTCTGTCTGCATTGAAAGTCTGTACATAGTAAATATTCAACTAAGTTAATCGGTTTTTGATTAATAATTCAATTACTATTAATAATAATAATGATCACCATAATAATAATAATTCATCATTTAACTAGGTGGGTACATTGAGAACCATTTCTCTTTTTCCAGAACAGCTTTTGTCCGTATGCTTGTTTCATTAGGTAATTAATGAGCATGTGGTACTGCATGTGTGGCATCCCTGACCCCGATCGCACAAAGTATTTTAATCCAATCAGCTTCATATTCACATGACTGTCACGCAGCCCGGCTGCCATGGTAACATATAGAGGGAGGCACGATGAAGGGGGGGGGAGGTACATCTCTTTTTTGCTCACCAATACTTTTAACAGTTTCCGCTGGTGTTACAAATCCCCTGGCCTCTGATTCTCTCTCGTTGCACCTCCGGTATTTGTCCCCCCCTCACTCTCTGCGTTCCTTTTGGGCTGGCCTGAAAGCCCTGTAAACAGTCATAGCCCTCCTACGAAATCCAGCTGATTCCTCTGTGCCGCGTCCTCTTACTCCATAGCACAGAAATGCCTCACAGAAAAGTTCAGACCCTTCTTAGATGGGCCAATTTGCCTAATAGAAAATGTATGTGTGCCATACATTTATTTTAAATTAGTATCAGTAGTACAAAAATAGTCATTTTGCTTTGTTTTTCTTAGGTAACTCCTGTGTAAGCTTTGGCCTTGGGCCTTTTTGAAGCAGTTTTTTGTGTGTGTCTATAGCAGGCTGACACTGGCTTCCCTCTATGCTACTCCATCCATGTTGCCTAGCGACCTTTAATCCCTGTCGATGAGGAACATCCCCATTGCACCCTGCCGTGTGTGTGAACGAGCTTGACGAGTTTCCGGGACGTGGCCGACTGATGCACCCTCCTCCCATCACTGCCATTGAAGATGGGCATCCCTTAACACTTTCCTCCGCACAGTGTGAAGGAATGGCCTGATCTAAAGGAATGTGAAGGAATGCCCTGATCGCTGACTTGGTCTTCACTGTTGGACCTTCACTACCTGACCAAGAAACCTTGCAGAGACAATTGTTTTTTATGGCAAAATCAGACAAACCACTATTATTGCACACAGATGGAGGATGTTCAACTCGGCCAGGTAATTTTGTGCTTAGCTGCTTTACAACAGCAGAAGAGTCGAGTTCTTACAGAAAGTGGACTCCCTGACGTCTTTTTTATTTTGGGTGATACACTAAACAATAGAAAAAGGTAGCTGCACTGAATTCCATTCATAGCCGCTTTTGAATATTTTTGTAGATAAAATGAAAGTGATAAATAAAAGCAGAAATCAAAAAATTGGAAAACTGGGTGGTGTCACTGGGTCATATGACAGGTCAGGCGTTTTACCTTCTTTCCCAGAGGCGATATGTGTACAATATCGCTTCGGTAAAACCTTTAGTTACTTAAGATGTTTCTCATCACCTCTGACTTAGTGTGAACATTACAGTTAATTGGCCAACCTGTGCCATGTGGTACAGTCTAGACTTTGCAGCTTCTTGTTTAGTCTTTGGACACCCCCTGTATGTTTTTGCTGCAGTTATAGTGCGTTATGAATAGAACACCAGAAAACACACATTTCACAGCATGCCATAATTATATTCATAACTCCCTCCGGCACATGAACAGACCAATTCATTTCGAAGTACTCAGTAATCTGCAGTCTACACTAGTTGAGACGTTGTAAGTGAATTAAAACCCCGCCCATTTATTGGGAAATATCACCCTCTATTGATACAGCTTGGTATTGCAATTCCTATTTCGATGCTGAACAAATTCGTGCGGTCTGTGTTGTCTTACTTATGAGCTGGTCCCCGTGCATTTCAGGTACACAGAGGACTTTTTAATTTGCAAGTGAGCAAAGATCATGACGGGACAAGACAAGCCGACTGGAAATTATCTGAATGTTGTGTACAAACCACAGGACGATCCTCTGGTTGCTGCAGAGTGTCCTGAACAATGCAGACTTAAAATTTTAGTTTTACAATACACACAATGATGATGATTCAGATTTTTGAGCTCCGTGACATACAAACAATCACTGCTGCAAATTTATATTCATAACCCCTAAAAGATGCTGAACCTTGAGAATGAAAGAGAGGACATGCAATTGAATAAATAGTTCAGCAACATAGAGCGTAAAGCTCAACGTACCTGCATATTGACAGTGATTGATAACAAGTTAATATAGTCAGCTGGGTATTTATTTTGTACTAGTCTAACATAAGAGTAACGCTAGGCAACAGGGTTTGTGTCGAACATGTGACTAATGATATTTACCATGCTGAAATCTTTTTGTTGGATGTTAAACATATGATGTTCGTACTGTGTCTTACTATAGTGGAACGTAGCTGGTGGAATTCTAGTCATCATGGATTTTGAAAATATATTGAAGAATTATAAGAAGAGGATAAGAGGGAGGTAAATACAAGCAGTTATTCCCCTACTGGTAGGGAGTCAGACACAAGAGCTCCACTGGGGCAGACTCTGACATTGTTGCCCTAGTGGTAGAGAGGTGGCGATAAACATCATAATTGGTACTGGAACACGGGAAGACACACCAAGAATGTGACATGCTTCATTCTCAGTAAATTGTAGCTTTAGTGGCTGGAATGGCCTGGAAACCTGACCTAAGGGCAACCACTGAATTGTTGGCACAGCGCTCTTTCTTCTCCACTGACTTTAAACTGGCGGCCTAAGCCAAAAGACTAACAGTTCAGCAGTTCCATCCGTATTCCCGGGAGACACATAAAGGGCAAGTTAAGTATGAGTGGACCGTTTGCAAGTATGGCTGAGGTCATAAAAAAATCCACTGACGACATTTTTGTGCAAATCACTCACTTTATTTTTGCTAGGATTAATTGTTTGCCATTTGTGAGTGTTTTCTTTAGCGATATTTGTTTTGTATATATAAACTAGCTCTGTTGGGCACATCAATGAGGGAGTTCAGTTAACGAATCAGGTTCTGCATTTCAGACAGACCATTGACTGGCTGAAACCGGTAAAAACTGCCTGAATACCTTCAGCCAAACAGATGCACAGGTAATCTCCTGAAGGCCAATATTTGACCCATACTAAGTAAACACAGAATAGTCATTCAAGCTATCCAGCATAGCAGAATTCCAATGTTGACAGAAGTGTGAGTGTTTTCCCCCAGCTAAACAATGTACTCTGACTGAACATTAAGATGTAGTTGGTTTTTACATTGCACTACAGAATATATGATTAACTGTATGACACAAGTTTAACTGTTTATCCAGACTCGAGACTCACAGGAACACAAAATTAAAAAATAAAAATAAAATTATCATTTTAATTATCCTACCCTGTGTCCACACATTCACTCCCAAAATAAACATCTCTTTCATTCACTCTGGGCAAGCATTAAGGAACTGCTGTGTAGCTGTTAATAAAACCAGCCAAAATAACAAAAATAATTAAATTACAGATCTGTGGACAGCAGTAAAAAGGAAAAAAAAAGAAAAGGGGAGTGGCTTCCAGTCTGAAAGTCTTTTTAAAAGGAGGGACTTTGGATTAGACATACATGGGAAGACATGCTCCTTCCCTCAGGACATAGGGTCTTCCTCAGTCGCAGTCTCTGTAAGCTCTCAGTCCCTCCATATCTCCCTCTCCCTCTCCCTCTCCCTCTCCCTCTCCCTCTCCCTCTCCCTCTCCCTCTCCCTCTCAGAGCCACCAGAAACGGACATAGACAATGAGCATGATGAAGAACACACCACCAGCCGCCAGCTTGGCGTAAGTGGAACGAGTATTCAAATACTTGGCGTCACTGCGGTACTTCTTAGACAGACTGGACAGATTGCTAGCTTTGGAGTCTAGAGCTGGAGGGTGTCAGGGGAAGAGAAAGCAGAAAAATGACATCCATTATCAGCACCACATTCAACTTGGAATCGTTACAGCCAATGGGTTGAATGGGCCCAGTGTTTTGTAGGTGCAGTACAGGTGTATTTACCTGACAGGGTCTCGCCTCGCTGAAGCACCTCCTCGATGTTGGCCACCATGATCCTCTGCACGTCTTGCAATTCTGTGTTGATGTTGCCCAGGTTGCGACGTGCTCTGCTGTCAATATAAGCCTTTTTAGTCTTCTGGATGTATGTGTCTGGCAAGGGAAAAAAGGTAGAGACAGTGGCATATTACACGCGACCAGAACATTATAGTATCAACTCCCAGTGACATATATACCTATAGCAACAATAAATTTGCCATTTCTCACCAAACTCTATGAAGGAGTACGGCCGCGAAACTGTAGGGACTTTCTTCCCGTGCTGCTCGTGGAACTCAGCCTGAAGGTCTTCCAGATAGGCAAAGGCTAACTTCTTTGGGAACCCTGCCTCACAAAGCACCAGGTAGCACACACCATTCTCTATCGCATAGCTGAGGGAGTGGCAGGAAAATCGCAAGGTTTAGCATAAACAGGGGCGCGCGCACGCACACACACACACTGGTTCCCGATTGTACAAGAGTAATAGTTTTACTGGGACTGTACGCACAGCAGTGTGTTATGCATTTCACAACGGTACTCACTGGAAGGCCATGGGACCAGCCTCTAAAGTACAACGGGTCGGACTCTGCTCATTGAGCTTTCTGAACAGCTGTTTGGCCTGGCTCTGGTACTGCTGCAGGTCCCGACCCAACTGAAGACAAAACAAAACAAAACCAAAATAATAATTTTTCTAAACAACTCATTGTACAAAATATATCATTTAAATTAAACAGACAACTACTATAGTTTGTCGCATATCATTATGGCAAACGTTGCGTTAATTAACCGAGGTATCCATCCGAAGAGACAAACTAGCTCTCCATGTCTTCTTCATGCTCCAATGAGACATTTTGGTACGAACCTTTTCACTTCCCTTCATGAGAGCAGGGGAGAGGTACAGAAAGACAACACATTTGTCAGGAAAACAAACAGACAGGGAAAGCCAAGAGTCAAAAGACGGAATAAGATATAACAGACTTCGATAGTCTATTAAATTATTCATGAAGGTACCTATACCATATATTGATATAACTAATATTATATATTAAGTCAAAATGTTTTGTGTTCCCGCTGTGCAGTAAAGAAGTTAGTTTACGTAAGGATAACGACGTTAGAGGACTTGGTTTTAGGCGACACATCGTAAACAGACCTAGCCGGGGCTTTATTTGCAGTACAGCTAGTGACGACTGCAAAACAACCAGCTAATTTGAAGAATGAAGTAGGTGGGGTTATATAGAACTCACCACCGACGAAGATGTGAAAACGTCAGTTCCGAATATAAATACAATACTGACCCGCCCAGTCGCTGGTTACTTTACCTCACCTGTACACTTAATATGTATTCACGAACGTATGCAGCAACCTGACAAGTTTCAGAATATAAAACAAATAGCTACTAACGACTCGCCAGAAAATTAATCGCCTTATAAAAATAAATCTATAATTTAATATAGTTAAATGTGTTATTTTTGATTCCTTACATAAACCAATTTTAAAAGCCATAATAATGTAATTTGTACGACACCAAATAAGAATATTCGTAATTGAAATCCAAACCTGTTCGTCCTCTTGCATTGAAGCGGCGAGCGGCAGCCCGTCTGCCAACCGAGCGATCATTGTCAGCAAAACCATTTTGATCTAAATCTGACACACGTCTACAACTATGAGTTGTCAATCCCGACTAAACTGCACCACTACTTTGGACTGACAACTCTTGCAACACTGACGAGCTGAGCTGGCCGGAAGTACCAATTGTGTATCATTCAATTGCATCCCTCCATAAAAACATAAAATATATATATGGTTCCCTGGGTGGTTGCGGGAGTGATGCGATATTATCAGTTGATATCTTGTACGGTCGCAATCGTCCCCATTTGCAGTAAAAACAAAAATAATAATTTTGAAAATGAATATTGCAGAGGCTAGTATTCATTTATGTCTGTCTCAAACGGAATAGCCGAACAATAAATTAATCACATTTGATTGTATAACAGATGTTAGTTGAGTGATTTTTTATTTGCCGGGGGGCTGATATAAACGTGTTTATGTATGTGCAGTCTTGTAAAACTAGCCCTTAAATAAGTCGTTGAGTTATTTAATTAACGCACTTGATGCTGCACAGTATGAAGAATACAAATTGAAAGGGCATTTCATTTCTCAAACAAAAACAGTGCAATTTTCCCATTCGTTTCATTAATATATCACCCGAGCTTCAAACTTATTTTAATCAAAAATAAAAACAATTTTAAGATTTACTTAATAAGTCTTTACTTTAACATGTTACATGGATGGTTAAATTACAACTGGTCACCTGATGACCTCTAGGTCCACAATAAGAATAATATTTCGTTCAAAGTATTTGCTGCCACGTAGCACTTCCAATCAGTCCATAGTGATTATTCAGGTTATCACCCTACTTAGCCAGTATGATAGCTTGTAAAGGCAAAATTAGAGGTTAGTTTCACGCTGAAAAGGAAGAAATGGACCACCTGATTTATACTTTTGAACTAACCAGTTATTCCTTGTCTCGGTTTTCAAGAGAAAGCTCGAAAAAAAAGCTGAGAGCTATCATTTAGTAATGTGGACGACAAGAAAGTCCTAGTATGTTGGGCTGCAGGACTGTCCATCTGTCGATTGACCACTCAGGGTGTCCAGGGCGTTTCGTGAGATGGTGTTCCGGGGGTTTTTGAGAATTAGAGTTTCTGATATACACTATATGGACAAAAGTATTGGGCCACAACTTAATCATTGAATTCAGGTGTTTCATTAAGTCAAATTGCCACAGGTGTATAAAATCAAGCACCTAGGAATGCAGTCTGCCTTAACAAACATTTGTGAAAGAATGGGTCGTTCTAAAGAGCGCACTGAATTTGAGCGTGGTACTATAATGGGATACCACCGTTGCAACAAATCAGTTTGTGAAATTTCTTCCCTCCTAGATATTCTGCAATCAACTGTAAGTGGTATTATTGCTAAGTGGAAGCGTTTAGGAACCACAGCAACTCAGCCACCAAGTGGCAGACCATGTAAAGTTACAGAGCGGGGTCGCCGAGTGCTAAGGCGAATAGTGTGTAAAAGGTGCGCTGCTGACTCAATAACTGCAGAGTTCCAAACCTCCTCTGGCATTAACATCGGCACAAAAACTGTGCGCCGGGAGCTTCATGGCATGGGTTTCCATGGTCGAGCAGCTGTATGCAAGCCTTACATCACCAAGCACAATGCGTCGGATGGAGGGGTCTAAAGCACACTGCCACTGGACTCTGGAGCAGTGGAAACATGTCCTGTGGAGTGACGAATCACACTTCTCTATCTGGCAGTCTGATGGACGATTCTGGGTTTGACAAATGTCAGGAGAACGTTTCCTGTCTGACTGCATTGTGCCAACTTTAAATTTTGGAGGAGGAGGGATAATGTTATGGGGTTGTTTTTCTGGGGTTGGCCTTGGCCCCTTGGTTCCACTGAAGGGGAATGTTAATGCCTCAGCTTATCATGACATTTTGGAAAATTCTATGCTTCCAACTTTGTGGAAACAGTTTCGGGAAGGTCCTTTTCTGTTCCAGTATGACTGTGCCCCCGTGAACAAAGCAAGGTCCATAAAGGCATGGTTGGATGAGTTTGGTGTGGAAGAACTTGACTGGCGCGCACAGAGCCCTGACCTCAACCCTATCGAACACCTTTGGGATGAACTAGAACGGAGATTGCGAGCCAGGCCCGACATCAGTGTCTGACCTCACAAACGCTCTTCTGGAAGAATGGGCAAAAATTCCAACAGACACTGCAAAATCTTGTTGAAAACCTTCCCAGAAGAGTGGAAGCTGTTATAGCTGCAAAGGGGGGACCAACTCCATATTAATGCCCATGGATTTAGAATGAGAATGTCAGAAAAGCTCCGGTAGGTGTAATGTGAAGGTGTCCCAGTACTTTTGTCCAGATTGTGTATATTAAATTTGCAGCTACAGATTGTGCATGTAATTTAAATACCCTTTATATTTTAAACATAATATATTTTATTTAAAAATATGTTTAGTTTGCAGTAAGAATACTAAGTAATGTATAATATTAGAACATTTTGTTATAGTTGAGTGTAAAATGTCATACATATATTGTAAATCTTGGTGTTAAAAACAGGAATTAATTAAATCTGGAGAAATTGGAGTGTAACGTTTAAATTTGTGCCCCATTTTGTGTGCACTTTAATTAATGTACAATGAAAATGAATGAAACCATAACCTATTATCCCATTCCCACTAACGGAATATATCAGTGCCTATATTGCATCCTATATCAATTTGTGATCGCTAAGGACGAGACCTCCCGATAAGGTCTACTCGTGTAAATGTAACAGCTAACCTGTAGCACATAAACTTATGGACACATGGTGAGCTTTTTGCTTTCATAAAATAGTTTATTGACACATTCTCCAGAATGGATATGATCTGCAGAACCAGCTGCTGTTAACACAGATAAATGACCCTGATAACTCTTATTGCAGGTAGGAGCCTTGTTTATCACTGTACTGTTCGATTGTGGCTTGAAATGTTTGCGCACTGGACACCTGCACTGCTAGGACTCACTTCAGTTCGTTAATGAATGCTTCTAGGGTAATACTCCAGCAGAGGGCCTCGAGAATTTGTCACCCATTTAGTTCAGTGCTCGAACGCTTATCACATTTATTCTTAACACTTGGTCTGAAAAACAGGATGATGTTTTTGAACTGATACACCTGTCTCTTAGAACTTTTTGAAGATGATACCTGATTTTATATAATTTATAGGATATTAAACAGATGCAAATGCATTTCAAAGGTCTTAAATAGTGTGGGTTTTGAATAAAGTTTCATCTGAATGACTCCACAACAGCAAAATAATGTTTTAGTAAAGTTAACTTCATCAATTCAAGTCCAACCTGCTGGTACAGTTAAACTACTGTCATTGTTTACTAAAGAAGTACGTTAAGAATGACACTGATGGTAATTAATTCACGGATATAGTAAGGAAAGTGACAAAACCAAGCTTCTTAAATACTGAGAATGTAGGATAAAGTCTCTGATTAGGTACGTTTAACTCTCCTCTAGCGCTCCCTGTTCAGGTGGCTGTTTCTCACCCAATATACAAAGGTGCTGGTGACAGCAGGTGCCTGGGTGACCATTGCCCCTGGTAACGCGATGAGGGTAGTAGCCAGGAGGACAAAACGGGCGCGAGGGTGGACAGGTCTTGAAGGCACAAGTACAGCGGCCAGGTAGCCGTGGGCAGCACTGGCCGGGTGGGGAGTAGGGCTCACTTAGGAAGGAGTCAGGGGGGCATGAAGGAACTTGGACCTTGGGGCAACTAACGTTACTGCATCTGTCCCGCTCTAAAATAAAACAGACAGGGAAAGAGGGAATTGGGAATTGTTCCAGGCAGTATTCTGTGTCAAAGCTTGGAGACCAAGGTCAAATGCCTTTTGATTTTATGTCAAAATAAAAAAAAATGTACAGCTTCTCCCTACATGTATGTCAACTTGGTGTTTAAATTAGTTTTGAGTCTTGCACTTTGTCAATATGATCAGTCCGCGATGACAGTCTGCGTGTATGTGCACAGTGGGTTTCTGCAGCAGGTCCACGCGCTCACCTAACTGGTCTTCACAGCTGTCCTCAGAGAGCAGGGGCGTGCTTGAGTCACAGCTCCTCTCCCGGCACACGCACTGGTCTCCCTGCACCTCACAGCCCCATTCCAAACACGCCTGCTCCCCCTCCTCCTGCCGCACATCGCTCCAGTACTGCTGGTCACCTGGGAGAGAGACAGGCTTCCGTTCAGGTAAGGCCTGCTCCACGTTCAAGCCGAGCCAAGAAGATCAATCTAAATGACCAGCGTTGAAGGATTGAAGCAGTGCTTGCACAATAGAGACTCACTCGGTGTCCACTGTAAGACATATGTTTACAGTCATGCATGTTTTTATATGGCTGCAGAACATGAGCGGTGTATAGTGAGCGTGAAGGTGTCCAAGGTTTGGTGCCAGTTAGCACGGATCCCACCCTTCATTGTTTTTAGACAGTCCTCCAGACTACGGTAGGAGAAGGCAGAGTGGCAGGTCTGCAGGGAGTAGCAGTCGCAGGCCCCCGCCCTCACGTTGCATCCCCACACCCATGGGCACAGAGGGTCTGCGTGAGGATCTGACTGCCATCCTGGAAGCACTGAGCCATGGACAAGTAGCAAAGAAGAGTTCAACACATAAGTGCAGACGCAAATGGATACAAATACTAATTTAACATTGTTATGTCGTACTGATCGTGCAGTGCATCTTTGCACAAAAACATTAGATCAAGGGCCACTGCTTCTGCAGATTTTTACTCCACCTTGACTCTTAATTGTTGTAAATCAGAGGTAGCTCAAAAACTCCCAGGCACTGTTGCCCGGGAGGACTGCAGCCGCTCACAACTCTGCATTAGATGGGTTCTGGCGGCGTGTCCGTTTTTTCACTGTGCCAAACCAAAGCCCCCAGCCTGGGATTCTCTTCTTGCTATTGCAACTGGCGTTCCCGCGCACTCTCTTACCCTTGCAGACACCGGTTTGTGGGGGAGTAGCAGGGCTGCGTCCCAGGAATAGGGCGCAGGTGAGTCCCCGGTCACAGTAGCCTCTCTTCCAGTGTGGACCCCCGCACACCTGGCCCAGCTGACGCGCGCACTGAGGACAGCAACCACACGGCTCTGTCACGTGCCCCCCCGGGCACACCCACCTCGCCCGAGGACACTGGACCCCAGAGCATGGGATGCAGCCTGGGGGAAGGGGCACTGAGAGATAGAGATAGCAGAGTGATGGAGCAATGGTCTCGAACCTCACACGCCGGTGCTTACTATGGATGTGGCCACAGCCACAGCAGAATTCATTTAGTACAGGCTGCAATGACACTGCATGTAGTGAACGTTTAATGGTAGTGAGTGAAAAGTCAGTGTGTCTTAACAGAGCAGCAGTACTCAAAGTTTTATTCATATGCATTATCCAGCGAAAACAAATTGAACTATTATGGGAACAGATGTCTGCACAAATACTTTTCATCATACTAGCTCATATAAATAACAACTGCTGTTTCTGTCATGACGTTTGGTTTCTTCACATCACCTCAACCAATAACTGACTTTTTTTACACAAAAGCAATCAGACAGTGTAAAGAGAGCGGAATGTAATTTCAGCACAGGACAAAGCTGTACGTATGACCAGTGGTGAGATTTCAACATAAGAGCTCCGCGATTCCCTTTGATAGGGCTGCATGCTTTTAAAGTGCACACTATGTACAACGTAAATGCTATCCTACACCACAGAAGTTTAACGTACGCGTATATACAAATGCTCACAAAATCTGGATTATATTGGGGAAAAAAAACCTTCTTCAAAAGTCTGTACTTCATGTATTTATTTAGAGTTATACTGATATAATGAATCCCTTTCAGATCCGTTTCTCCCATTTCTATCATATTACACAACCAGGAATGGTGGTTAGTAATACATCAGCGCACGTGGCAACTCCTATCTGGCCTAGCAAAGAACAGACTCACGGCTGCAGACTCCTGCACTGGGCGAGTCCTCCGCCTCTGAAGTGTTGGTTGGTGTGCAGGTCAGATTGGTGTCGCACTGCCCCGCAGCGGGCCCTCCACAGGCTTGCCCCAGGCCCAGCCTCACCTGCTCCTGCCCCTGGGTATCCCCCCTGACCAACCACAACACCCAGAGCCACAGCAGGGTCCAGCTCGTCACAAGGTCCAGCATGGCACCGCACAGGCACAGGTCAGACTGACACAAGTTAAAAGGGATCTGGAGTTCTGTCTCCGGCGACGTGCCGCCCAAGCCCTCGCCCCCCCGCTTCCCGTGGCCAGATCCCTGACCAACCGGCTGAGTCCAGCCAAAGCCACACCCCCTCTCCCCCTCTTCTTCTTCTCCCACTCAGGCTCGCTTTCTCATCTAATCTATTTT
The DNA here is from genome assembly GCA_025775065.1 of Hiodon alosoides. Lineage (NCBI taxonomy): Eukaryota > Metazoa > Chordata > Actinopteri > Hiodontiformes > Hiodontidae > Hiodon > Hiodon alosoides. Next base: position 4,840 of record JAOYSI010021840.1, on the reverse strand, counting down.
CTCTCTCCCTCTATACCACTCCCATGCTGTGGACAGTATAGTTTTTTAACCCTCGTGCTGATGTGGCCTGAATGAAGTGTGCGCGTTGCAGGGTGGACTGGGAGGGGACTCCCGGCGTGCTTGAGGAAGGAATGTATGGGACAAACAGAGGACCAGAGAGAGAGAGAAGGGGGGGGCAGTGTGCAGCTGAGACACTGCGGCCAAAATCAGACGGACGCAGACAAAGGGCCTCTCTGTCTAACTCGCGGGCACACATTCAGCAATGCCATTCACACTGACACACAGGCATTAGGGCACTACCACACGCAGACACCTTAACACTCAAACATGAACGCACACTAACTTCACAAAAAGATGTGAGGAGGGTGAATTGCTGTCTCGTGCAAAGCTCTCTGATTATACATTTGATTGTGGAGCACATTGTGCTACATGTGTTGGAACAACGGAGCAGGCCCAGCCATTGCCACCCCAATTAGGGAGGGCGGGGGTACTGGCCAAACCTGGCTAAACTGGAAAAAAATCCAAAACTGCAGTCAGGTATTGGAAGTGATAACGTTGACTCTCGTTTACTGTCACTTCAGACAATTATACACTGCCCAAAATAGTTTCTGGAATAACTAGACATTACTAGAAGATGAAACGTTATTCCACTGACTTTGTGTTCGCAAGCAAAGGTTATAACCACGGAAGGAGAGTTCTGTGTTTAAAGTTTTTACACGAAACTTCATGTTTTTATATTTTGAAAGAAACATAAACGGAATAGCAGGGAAAATGAAAGGTAGGTTATTATATTTAAGGAAGCTACAGTTATATTGTTTTATGGTTATTTTACCGGTCACTTATTTAGCCAGACACACAAAACTCCAGAATAAAGAATAGTAATGTCAATTTAATTATTGTTGCCATCTAGTGGACATTTAAAATAATAGACGTATGTGCGTCCGCTGATTTGTTAGGTAACAAACTTCTACCCACGCAAATACGTATGTCCACGAGCTTTATATCTAGTTGAACTAGTCGGTCAGCTGCTAACCATATTTTTCTTTCCTTTAGTTTTTTCCCTCCCATCCCGAGCACTGGAGAGATGAGCCGTGGCCTATCCAGAGTGGTCTAAAGTATAGTCCTGGCAGCAAGAGCCAAGAATGGAACCCCTGCAATGCACTGCTGGCGATCCCTCCAACCTCCCAGAAAGTGCTGAAGCTGCTGAGCAATCTATGATAAGCTCCACTATGGTATGTTCCAGGAGTTCTCTTGACTGCCTCATTGGTCAGGGAATCATTTAACAGTTTTTGACCAATTGGCTTCAAGTTTTGTTTTTTGCTTCCCTCTGGCAAAAAATGCAACTGGTTCAATGCTTTGTGACAAATTCTACTGGTAAAAATGTAGTATAACAAATACTAGTTAACACTAGAGAAAACTGAGCGAATGACATGACATCAATAAAGAATTTGCTAAGTAGTAAAGTGCTTGTCGCTCCACGTCCTTCTAAAGTAGTTTCAGGCACACATGTGACACAGTGGCTTCACCGTGCGCAGCGATAACTGTGAAGGAGTATAGTGAAGGATTACAGCGTAGTGAAGGATTACAGCATAGTGAAGGATTGGGACGTTGCCTTTTTCCGCTATCCACTGCTAGGTCATACTGTAGCTAATTGGCACATGCAAGCCCAAGTTGACTAGTTAGCTAGATAACTTGTTAACTTAGCTGATAATAAAGCTATTTTTTTTAATTAAATTTATTTCTTGTAGACCATTCATATCCATAATAATTCATAAGACGTGGAAAATACTTTATTTGATCTCATCCAATGCAGTTGATTACATTAGTTCATCTTGATATGTTGCTCATATGAAATACTGATTTAACCACTCATCAGAGAAACTTCCCTTATTTAGAACTACAAAAGGCTGGATAAAAAAACGGAAATGCAAAACCTGAGAAAGGCACGTGAACCTGCTTGGAGTGTCCAGCATGAACATTTCCTGTACAAACAATGCTCTCACACCATTTTTTACCTAAACCATATCTGTAGTTTCAAGTGTGTTACATATTAGACTATGTGCAAGTGAAACTGTGAAACTAAAGTGACTGGTCACAAGCATGGGAGCAAAAGTGCCAGGACAACCCCTGATTCTCATTGTTCCCTGAGAACAGCGCGGAGTTTCTGTGCCATGGAGAGAGCACGGTCGCTGGGGCAAGGCAGCAGGGGTAGGCGGGGGGGCCCCAGAGGCAGTCCCGAAACCTTGGTCATCAGCTGCTTGTTGGCGGCTACGTCGAACCCTGCATCACAAAGAATGCCGCGACAGTGTGAAATGGCGCGTAGTAAAGAGCACTTCATCACCCCACAACTGCAGACCAAGATGAAGAACACAGAGTGTCCTGAGCTCTTACCCAGTTTCGCTGCATGGGAAACTATCTCCTGTATCTGGGACTGAAAAAAGAATAGGGTCAGTCAAATTCTATACAAAAAAAGGGGGGGGGGGTTTCTTCAAAGTACCCTCTGGTTTTTATTCATACCCTATGAATAAATTTAAGTTGAATTTAAGTTTGTATTTACTTGTACTGTGTGTGTGTGTGTGTGTGTGTGACCAACAGAGGTACCTGTATGTTCCTGGCCTCAGTAAGGTTCCCGTTATTGAAAGCTGACAGCATCTTGTTTGTCTGGCTCCCGAGGTAGTTATATGTGCTGTGGCGGGACAGGAAATATAATCAAGTCTTTTCAATACAATCATGCAGCGCAAGGCCAGAGCAGAGAACAACAAAAAGTCTTGAAATTAACATCCCACAATTAACGTTAACATTCCACAATATTATGGGAATGACTTTGGAGATATTGGAAATCATTTCTAGCTCTACATCACATGGTTACTGAAATGTGGATGGCAGGATGGCTGCACGGCAGAAGGATGACAGGACATTGAAAACAAAGACGAACCTGCCCACAGCTCCATTAGCACCAATGATAAGAGCTGCCAGCAGCTGCTATAAATTGGCACAAAAAGAAAAAAAAAAAACTTTCAGTGTTAGGACCCACCCTCCAGAGGTTAAGGTCAGAGCTCGGTTAGGTCCTAGTGCGAGTCACTCTGGTAACTTAACTTCAACATTCCTGAGAAGGGAGGAAGGGGGAAAACCAAGACGTGAGAAAATTTCGAGCGGACGAAGAGAGAAAAACCAAAGACAAAACAGACGAACTTGGCCACCTGTATTTCGTAAAGCAGGAATGAGGTTTGGGATAGAAATGCTCATATGGACAGAAAAACAGACGAGCGTGAAAGAGAGAATGCCCCTTTACCTCATCTACACCATAAAGAAGTGACCAGTGAGGTGGAGAGTGGCTGACACACTGGCCGAAATCCAGCAGGTCAGTGCCGCTGAACTTCAACCCACAGAAGGAGGGAATGCATTCCTCTATCCCCTCTAGCACCTCCTTCGCTTCCACTGGGGGAGAGAGAGGAGCAACGTCCTGTGTTTAGCGGTGCCGACAAAGTCACATGACAACAGCATCTAGCTGGATTTGCAAGCAATTTCTACAAAAAGCTAGCTAGGCTAGGCTAGGCTACTAGCTACTTGGGTGGGAAAAAAAAGCTGGACCTCCTGTGTGGCTCGGTCCATAAGAGGCGCTCTGAAGTGCAGACTGTGCCCTATGAGCTGGAACTCACAGGTTCAAATCCTTAGACAACTGTGACCGGGACAGCATAGTGACAGAGCACAATTGGTAGAGGACCGCCCAGGGTACATGGAAATTGGTAGGAATTCTCTCAGATCACACCGTGTCAGCTTGAAATGGCACCTAGTAAACCAGCATTTTTATTTCAGTATCATGACTGTCCGATCCAATTAGTGCTTGTGTGAATATCTTTTTTTTAAATCCTTGCTGTTGTGCAGATTTTTGTGGCAAAAAACATTCCGGGAATTGTGAGTTTTAAATTTTCTCCCACAAGAGCCAGGGGAGACTCAGCAACACAGGCAATTAGGAATAAATGTGAGTGGACCCGTGGGGAGGATTGTTAACACACCTGGATTGTGTTGACTGACTGCAAATAATTATGCACACGAATAAGCCAAGAAGCTACAATCAAAGTTACTGAAAAGTAGCTTCTGCTACCGCAGCTAGCTCTGCGTGTGAGGCGAACTCACATTTAACCCCAGTCAATGCCGGGATGTGATAGTAATAAAAGGGAAGCGCTGGGGCAGCCGCAGACACCTCCCGGAGGAACTGCCGCAGAGCATCTGAATGGAAAAAAAGGAAGAGTGAGCTTGCTGGCAAAGATAGATAACATTAATCCAACACAGCTTTTTTGATTGTATTTTTAGAGCCACCAAAATGCTTGTGATGCAAAACAGGTAGAGCACAATGAGCGGAACGGGGTGCCTCCATGGTGAGGAACATTAGACAAACAAACCTGCATTAGTAGGCTTGAAGAAAAAGGGAGAGATAACCGCAATCCCATCAGCTCCGTTTTCAGCCGCATGGCGAGCCTGCAGGGAACACACCACACACAAGTTCATGTCGACACAAATTTGTATGCAGAAGTCGGTTATGGGCTGCAGAGAACACTGACGTGCAGAGCAGTATATTTTGATGCACGTGTAGCAAGCTAAATGGGGGCATTAATAACAGAACGTAACAGTAAGTCGGTGTATAATGTGAAGGAGGAGTCTGCTGTAACACCACCCTCACCAGGTCCTGTGAGTCCCTCAGACACATACAGCCGACATGGACTATCACTTGTTCCAGCCTGAGGACAAAAGAACCAAAAAGGCTATTAGCTTGGCAGGCGCACATTCACTCGCAGACGCAGACGCAGACGCAGACGCAGACGCAGACGCAGACGCAGAC
>JAOYSI010021829.1:1015-19012 GCA_025775065.1 Hiodon alosoides | reverse complement strand
TGTGTGTGTGTGTGTGTGTGTGTGTGTGTGTGTGTGTGTGTGTGTGTGTGTGTGTGTGTGTGTGTGTGTGTGTTATTGGGTCACTTTGTTATCAACAGGGCGATCAAGGTTTACCAGGAGAACTTGGAGCCCCAGGTGAGAGAGGGACCGGTGAACCAGGACCTAAGGTAGATGGTCAGCTGGTAGAACATCAGCTGATGGATCATGTCATTGAGAGTGGCCTTCTGATGAATCAGTACAGATGGGGGAATTGTAAAGTGAGGGATTACTGATAAGTGACTCTGCTTCATGCTCTTGTACAGGGCCAGATGGAATAAAGATGAATTTATTGCAATATATTTTAGGGGAAAATATACTAATACCCTCATGGTTTAACTTGCTGCTGGCAGGGTGGTAAGAAATCTTTAAAAGTCCGAATGATTTTCGGACTCTTCTCTAGGGCGAGCCAGGGTCATCAGGTCTGGCAGGCTTACCTGGTCTTCCTGGGGAGGACGGGGCACCAGGACAGAAGGTATCCCCCTCTGACACTGTTCTCATTATGTAACAGCGGGTAACATGTGATTATTATTATGATTATTTATTATTGTTATTATTGCTAAGTTTTTCCTGATTCTACTGTGGTCAAAGAAGCTTTGGTTAGAATACATTGGATTAGAGTAAAAGTGCTGTAAACCTTATTAAAGAAAGGTAAGGTTGAGTTTAATGGTTTACACTGGTAGTAATGATACTGGAAGTGGTAGTAATGGTAACATCAATCTAAAGACAGTTATAAAAACCCTTCTTTCAAAGTCACCGAGATCTCCACTGTGAGGCCATAACTATTGGCAACCAGGCTTTTCCAGCATGTTTACACACGACCCTATGAATGCCAGGACATTATTTTCTTATTAACACACCTGTGTGATAGTGTCTGTTTGCATTTACATTTACCCTGACGGTACTATTTTTTATCCTCTTCCTGTATGGGGAAGCTGCCTTTCAATAAGTTAAGCACTGGGTTTTAGCCATCTGTTGAGGATAAAAATATGTCAGCATGCATCATGCATTTTGCACTCATGTGTGTGTGTCTGCATGTCTGAGCACATGTGGGCCTTCATGCGTGCAGATGTCAGTATTTATGTGGGTGGCTTTGTGTTTGTGTACGTGTGTGTGTGTGTATCTCACTCTCTCCCGTGTCTCCTGCAGGGGGAACCTGGTGTGCCTGGCCTCAGAGGGCAGGAGGGACAGGCAGGGATTGGTATCCAGGGTGAGAAGGTAACCGAATCGATCTCCTTCAGTCGTGCCATGCCATGCCATTTTCCCCCCACATTTTCCTCCTGGGTCTGTCTGAGCAAAGTGTTGGAATTCTCTTGCAGGGAGACCAGGGTCAGCGGGGTATTCGAGGACTAGCCGGGCCTCCTGGGACCGCTGGGCCTTCTGGTGCCAAGGTGAGAATTTCAGCCTAATGGAGTACTGTGAAGTTACTGTGTGAATTTGGTGTAAGTCAGTGAAGCATCTTGGAATTTATTTCAAAACATTGTCTTCACTCTGTACCCTCTTTTTAACTCTACAAGATGAAGCATTATTATTCCATAATTATTGTACCCGCTACAGGGTGAAAGAACATTGATCATATTGCATTTCAATATGATGTAATGCTGTATTAGCCATTCTATAACCCTCTTCTATAACGCATTCTATTACCCATTCTATAACCCTCCACTCATATTAAACTGAGTAAACAAACACATTGTAGTATGGGGTGTGATGTCATCTCTAAGCAGTATGTCCTCAGTGAATAAACTAACAGTAAAAAGCTACAAAATGTGGGCAGGACTCTTGGAGGTGGTATCAAAGTTCTTCAGTCCAGGATTCAGATGCTGTAACCGAGTGATTCTACCTTGATCACTGGCAGTGGGGCAGTCTCCCACCATCTACACACACCATTGTGTTTAAACTCTTTTTTTCGATCACCTGAAGTTTAAATCACCACCATTTCTTTGCACCTCTTTGCTTATGTACCACTCCTTTTATTTTTGTTGATGCTCCTGATATTTTATTGGATAACTTTTTATCAGATGTCTTCAGATATCACATGATCTCTGAGCAATGCTTTCATTTGCCATATTCCTGCAGCAAAATCTAATTCAATTAAACACAATAATCAGTTTGACAGCATATTTAACCATGATCTATCTTGCCAAAATGTACTGCTATAGAGTAAGTAAAAGCTAATTAAAACTTTTCAAATGAAAATCAAGTAAATGATAGCATGTTTGGTAATGATGTGTTTTAATGGATAGTGATATTTACCTTCATCAACAGTTGAATCTCCTTCTTTCATCTTTCATCTAATGACAGCAATGCCAAAATAAATAAATAAATAAATAAAAGGTTGTTACATTATAGCAATTTATATATTAATATTTCGAAATATCGAAATATCGAAATCAGAATGCAAAACATGAAGAGGGACAAACACAAGCTCTAAAAATTGACATGAAGGACAAGACATGTGGCCAGTGTTAATAATCAAAAACCATTTTCATAGTAGGTAAAAAAATAAAATTACTATTTTTAGTAGGTGGTAGACATATCTAGGAGACCGTGATGTGATTTAGGAGGAGATCTGTCATGAGAAAAGAAGGAAAGCCAGAGCTGCATGTAATCAGCATAGTACTGGTTTAAAATGACTTCTCCCTGTGATGGGGCATAGGAAAATAAAATTGGGTCAGGTACAGATCCCTGTGAGAGGTCTGTGGAGGAGCTATGAGAGGTGTAGACTAAGCAACACCGGGAAATCGGATACGGGGCGGTGGGAGACCACTTCATGACAGAACCAAATACACCCATCTCTCTCAGCGTGAGAAGGAGGAAATGGTGGCTCAGGTCAAGGAGGATCAGAACCAATGGCAGAAGAACAAAGAGCAGAGCCCCTGTGACAGAGAACAGAGCCGTCTCTGTGGAATGTCTGGTCCTGAAGCCAGATTTGTTGGTAAGAAGAAAATTGCTCTGTTTGAAGTAAGCTGCAAACAAGTTAACTGAAGAGAAGAGAAGAAAAAGTCTGTAAAAAGCACTGAAAAGGTCTCCAACCTGAATTTTGGATTTATAGAACAGCACTGATATATTGGTGATAGCAGATAAAGCCAGAGAACTTCAAATTTTCTCTCAGTAAGTTGATCTGTGTCTGACCACAGTGCCTCTAAGAGCTGTGGGCTAGTTGTTGGATGATTTCTGTCCCAGAAGACAAATGGCTGAGTGTGAACAGATAGGGGGATTAGCAGAGGATAGACGCAGCTAGGGGGTGCGTGTTTCCCCGAAAAGTGGCAGGGACCACAGAAGAAGTCATGAAGGAAAACAAGACATGGTGACGACATAGGACTCGTGGAGGGGATTTCAAAGTTACCTTGGGAAGGAGGATCTACATGACATGTGGTCCTTCAGGTTAAATCTGCATAGAGCCAGAATTTGAACCAGTCTCTGTCCTCCTTCAGGGGGAACCTGGAATACCAGGTCAACTGGGCTTTCCCGGGCTTCCTGGACGTGCCATCCCTGGACCCAAGGTACAACCAGCTCATTACACGCAGAAAATATTCTGCAACATTATCTAACAAAATTATATAACATTATCACCTCCTCAGTGTGCTGCTTAGGCTCAGTCACACTGTCTTCTCATGACCGTACTGTCTGTCCTAGGGTGAATTCGGACCTCCTGGTCCCGCGGGGCCAACAGGGGAGACGGGCTACGGACTGCCAGGTCCTAAGGTAAGCCAAAACAACATGCAGGACGGAGACAGCCGAGAACGATGAATTATTTCCCCACCATAGCTCTGACCAAACCACACTACATATTTTTTTTTTTTTTCAGGGTGACCGTGGCAACCCTGGACCACCAGGTCCATTCGGACCTAAAGGTGAAGGGTACCCAGGTCCTGTAGTGAGTATGCCAACTGTCCGATGGTCTGCACCTTCCCTTACATTCTTACTAATGACGACTGTTTTCAGAGGCAACATTGAGACCCTGAGAAAGATCTCATTGTGACCGTTTTTCCGAATTTTTCAGGGTCCTCCGGGCCTCCCAGGTCTTCCTGGAGAGCAGGGGTTAGAAGGAGTGGGTGTACCAGGACCAAAGGTGATATACAGCAAGGATGAAACCCTTACTCCTGTTTAATACAAAAGTTTGCTTTAATTATCTGTGGTCTATACCTGTTGGTCTACTCATATTCAAATTAAGTTAATATTATAATTTATGGTGCACTACAAATATTTTCAAGATTTTTCCCATATTTAAAACAAAACCAATTATTCTGTTTTAGAAATATATTTAAGTGCATATTGTCACTGTTTAGTAACTTTGAAATTTTATCTTAAAATATTTCAGTTTTTAAACACATAAGACATTTTGAATCTAAGTTTAGAAAATATATAAATAAAGCTTAAATCTTGATCTCAAAAAAATATTTAAATGTGCTTGTATCTAAATCAGGATATGAATAAAATTTGTTTTAAAAAAATGTTTTTTTAATATATATTTAGCTTTGTGTGAAAATCGGCTCGTAAGAAAGCCTCCTGACCTGTAGGTGGCAAACGCTAGAATGATTATCACCCAATAATAATTAAAGGTTGATCCTTTTTTATTATCATCATTTGGCCATTTCTTTCCATATTATCAACATCATAATCAACAGCACCTGAAGGGTATCCATACAGATCGGTGCCCATAATTTTTCATGAGTAATGGCATTGGTTACTTGAGCATGAGTAGTTACCCAACAATATTATTTTCACTGTGTTGGCCATTGGTTGACCAAGGAATGTTCATACGGCATGTGTCAGTTAGACAGTGTCTTATTTGCTGTTGTTCTTTCATTGAGCTGTGAAACGTGTTTACCCCCCAGGGGGATGTTGGTTTCAGAGGGCTCCCAGGGTTGCCAGGTCCACCTGGCGAAGGTTTACAAGGACCTCAGGTGAGCCAACAAAGAGGGCTGTCAATCACACTGAGGTTTACTCCATCAGTGCTTATTGTCCTTAGGTTATGCTCTCAGCATAAGGAGAAGCCTGTTTTATACTGCCATGTGCGGTCACAAAGGGGTTCGTGTTGTCACAGCGGGGTTCATGCTGTCACAAAGGGGTTCATACTATCACAACGGGGTTCATGCTGTCAAAGTGGGGTTCATGCTGTCACAACGGGGTTCATGTTGTCACAGCGGGGTTCATGCTGTCCCAACAGGGTTCAATTTATCACTATGGGGTTCATACTGACAAAACGGGTTTCATACTGTCACAGCAGGGTTCAAACTGACAAAATGGCTTTCATACTGTCACAACAGGGTTCATGATGATACTACGTGTTTCATGCTGACACAACGGGGTTCATGCTGTTACAACGGGGTTCATGCTTAAAAAGAAACATGCACTGTAATTAATCATCCCAGAGCACTTTTCCAATATTATTATTATTATTATTATTATTATTATTATTATTATTATTATTATTATTATATAGTTGATTAGCAAACACCTCTTTTTCTCCTCCCCATTAACGGCTCTACCCAATGATTACAGGGAACTGTAGGAAGGCCTGGGCCCCCAGGTCCAACTGGTCCACCAGGGGAGGGTCTTCAAGGGCCCAAGGTGAGCCATTTCAGCCATGTGAAGAACACATATGTGTTCTATTCAGCTGATGGCCCATTTCACTAATAAGAGCACAGACGGCTTATTTATGTCTCTTTTCACCTTCTCAGGGTCAGCAGGGAGCCCAGGGAATGACAGGACCAAGGGGACCCCCAGGGGATGGGTTCCCAGGGGTTAAGGTGAGAAATGTGCCCATTCCCACACTCCAGTTGCCGGGCTGACTAGAGTAGGATTCCGGTTCCCATGGTTGTGGAGTGTCTGCCCAGAAGTCTTGTCTCTTTTTCACCACAGGGTGACCGTGGCTTGTTAGGGGAGAGAGGCCCCAAGGGGGTGAAGGGTGAACTTGGAGACCCTGGACAAACTGGCCAAGCTGTGAGCATTCATCTTCTCCATCTTTACTTCATCTGTGATCCCTTTGTTTCACTATTGGAAAACCATAAAGAGGCTATTTTGTCATCTTTTTTGTAAAAAAGATGCTGACTGACATTGATTAGGTAGTCACCAAAATAATTTTGAGAAAATGTATTCATCTGTAGCTTCATAAAATTACTTTTGGGAATGACTTTGTTTCAGGGAAGAGATGGTGCCAAAGGTGAACCTGGTCTCACAGTAAGTTCTCAGATGCTACCCACAATTTTTTTGCAGTAATATAGAACCACTATACATAAATAAATTATTCATGCAATATTTATTTTCAGAGAGAGGACATCATTAAAATGATTAAGGAAATATGCGGTAAGATTATTACATTTTTTTATGAGTCTGCAACATGCAAAACATTTAACAAAGCAATCTTAATATAATCTATCTAAACGCTCATTTTGCTTTATAATCCTTCATTTCTTTTTGCAGGCTGTGGAATAAAATGCAAAGAGAGGCCTATGGAGCTTGTGTTCGTCATTGACAGCTCGGAGAGCGTGGGACCAGAAAACTTTGAAATCATCAAGGACTTTGTCACGGCCTTGGTGGACCGAGTCACTGTGGGTCAAAACGCCACCAGGATCGGGCTGGTGCTTTACAGTCTTCTGGTCCAAGTGGAGTTCAACTTGGAACGCTACATGACCAAGCAAGACATAAAGGAGGCCATCAGGAAAATGTCCTACATAGGCGAGGGCACTTACACGGGCAGTGCCATCCAGCTTGCCACACAGGAAGTCTTCGACAAAGCCCGCAGCGGGGTTCAAAAGGTGGCCATCGTCATCACGGATGGGCAGACAGACAAGCGAGAGCCTGTTAAGCTGGAAGTGGCTGTGCGAAAGGCACACGTGGCCAACATCGAGATGTACGCCCTGGGAATTGTCAACACTTCTGACCCCACCCGGGAAGAATTCCTACGTGAGCTCAACCTTATAGCTTCGGACCCCGACAATGAGCACATGTTACTCATAGACGACTTCAACACTCTACCAGGTGATGGTCTCTCATCTTATCTAGATTTACAAGAACATTATGATTATGAACAACTGATTTTTCACGTGTCTGCCTTGTGACAGCTCTGGAGTCCAAACTCATCAGTCAGTTCTGCGAGGATGAGAATGGGGCCCTGATTTTCAACCACATCACAAACGGCTATAGAAACAGCGGAAACAGCAATGGTGGCCATGGGAACACTCTCAAGGAGGTGTTACACACCGGGATGCACGTCAGCACCCAGAATCAGATCCCTGAGAGGGGAGACAGCCTGCCCCTGCCTCTCAGTCCTGAGCCTGGATCAACACAGGTTAAATAGCTGTTGATTTTAAGTCCAAACACTCACCTTTGGAAAAACATGCCCTCACACTGAATATACTACAAATGTTCATGTTCTAATAATGCATTCCTGTTCTTTCATAAAAAACTGTTATTTGCAGTCTCTCCCATTAAGAAATGATACTGATAAGATAAGCCTGGTTTTCTTTGCCTCCAGACTAAGCTGACAGATATTGCGATTTTGCCCTTCAGGTGGGAGAGGGGGGCTCTGTAGAGACCTTAGTAAAGGAAACCCTACCCCAACCCATAGTCCCCAAGAAGCAAACTCAGTCCTCCAATCAAGCTGGCTCCTCTTCTTCATCATCTTCTGCCTCTGTCCAGTTCAGACCTGCCCCTCGTCCGCTTCTGCCTCAGGGTAAACACTGTTAACTGCAACTGAGTACTGGCCCTCAGTGTATTTGATGTGGGGCTACAAGTGACACTTGTATTTGATTAAATAAAATGGCGTGTACCTCAGTCAACCACCAGTGTGGGGTTACAGTCACATCTACTTCTTTTTCGTGATATTTAAGAGTTTGCTCCCCCGGACCCCCGCTGTCGCCTTGCTCTGGACCAGGGTCCCTGTCGTGAATACAACATCCGCTGGTACTACGACAAGCAGGCCAATGCCTGTGCGCAGTTCTGGTACGGGGGCTGTGACGGAAATAACAACCGCTTTGACACAGAGAACGAATGCAAGACGACTTGTGTGGTGTCCATAACAGGTATGATGGCAACCCCTGAGATCTCAGGATGATTGTGTTTTCTGTTCCAGTTTATTTATCTACCAGCACGTATTTTACTTGTTTCTCTAATTTTGTCTTGACAGGTGGCTAAAACGGACTTTGAGATTAATAAGGTTTTGTATCTCAGACATTTTCATTGAAAAACAATGTGGAGTATTACTTTGATTTTTTTTTTTTTTACCTTTGGAAAATGTAATTCCTTACAATGTCAAAAGAATCAAAGATCAATCGTCATTGTTGAAGGTCATTGAAAATTGTATCTTCAATTTTTGATAGTGTTCTCTTTCATTGTTTCAGCTGTCAAACACAACTCCACTTTAAGGTTCTCCATATATTAAAGACTCAGGGTGGGTTTTCCAGAAAGGACTGTCAAGTCTATGTATTTAGGGTGCAGATCTGTCCTAAAGGGATTCAAATTATTAGCTAATTAGTTGTTTTATGTAAAAGATTATTTTGAGAGGTGAAAGGGAAAACAACACATAATTTACTATTGAGGGGACTGAAGTTTTTAAATAATTGTTTTTAAATAATTCGATTTTACACTGTATTTAGAGATTTGAAGTTGTCTTTGTTCTGATTTTTTTTGTCGGTGGTGTTTATAGTGTGGAGGGAAAAGCCAATTTGTGACCTCTCTCTGACCTGTAATTTTCCAGCCGGAATACAGACAGGCTTATACTCAGGTTATCAAATAAATTGTTGGTAATAAACTTTTATTATTGTTATTAATTATAGTAATACATTTAATTATATTCATAAAGAGTCTGTCATCTGATTTTATTTACATACAGTTTTTGCCGCCTCTTTGAGTGTAGCTGATACAGTAATGGTATTACTTTTTAAATATATATTTTTTTTAAATAAAGTAATAAAATCTTTTTGACTGGTTTCGCAGATTAACGTAATTGTAATTTTGACTAAATTCTGAATTAGTGTAAGATATCTCCTACCAGCAGACAGTAACTTTTTCGCCAGATCAGAAAAGTATTTTAAAATGTGACACAAACTAATCAAAAACTCCTTTAAACAATTCTGCAGCTATAAAGTGTTATTTTTTTTTTACCAAACAAAGTGTTTACTTGTTAAACAGTACTGTAAAAATGTTCGTCTAACATAACTTCATGTGACTTTATATCTTGTATATTTCTTTTCTTACACATTCTTCCAAACATTGTTTTTGTATTACATTTAATTATATAAATAAACATATAGATTTTTTTTATGTTGTTGGTTTTATTAAGAAAATGTTCGATGTAAAATAAGAAATGATAGAAATTCAAGAATGACAGTTTTGCCCAAAAGAGAAACATACATGTAGTTTAATGTACCCTCATAGTTCGCCTAGTGATTACATATGATCCTTTCTGCTACCCGTCGTGATGTTGCTAAGGGGACGCAAAGACGCTTTGAAGTTGTAGAAAGGCCGCCTAAACCTTTTAGAATAATCATATTTTTCGGAAAACAGGCATTAACTAAAAAAAGGAAACGGCCATGGCGTCTGTGTTGGACGCGCTTTGGGAGGATAGAGACGTTAGATTCGATATTACTCCACAGTAAGTACAGTATCATAGTCGTTTATTGTAAAGATAACTAGCAAAATGGCTACCAAGAGAGGATAATCTTGGTTTATCGAACATTCTGCTTTTCAGGTCAATGTTAATGAAATGCAGTTAGCTATATAGCTACCTTGTAGAGACAGATAGTGTGCTTTCTTTTTGTTTGTTAATTTTATGATCGGAACTTGATAAATAAGTGCCTCTTGCAATGCATCTGCTGTTGTTTCCTAAAAATTTCTGACAAATATTGCCGATACTCGATTGTTTACCGTGGATGCACATGTAGCATCTTAATTCGTTCGTGCTGTTATGTTATTCCTAAAAAACGTAAACAATGCCCGTGAAGTGCACAATTAAAAATGAATTTACTTTCTTTAAAGGCAAATGAAAACGCGACCTGGCGAAGTCCTCATAGATTGTTTGGATTCTATTGAAGATACCAAAGGAAACAACGGGGATAGGGGTAACGTTACCTTTAAACAGACTATATAACAAACCTATACGTTTTTTCTGCAACTACATATCACATTGAGAAAAATCAAAACAACTGCAAGAAAATATATCCTCGCTAAAACGGAACGTTAGCGCTTTACAATGTGTTGTATTTACAATGCGCCCGTTGATTCACTTAGTTTTACACACCTCTGTTATCTGTTTTTCAGGGAGACTGCTGGTGACAAATTTGAGAATCATCTGGCACTCTCTGGCTCTGCCCAGAATCAATTTATGTAAGTGCGTAGCAGTAGGTGGCGTAATGGTTGAGTGTTGGAATTGTAGAGAGCATAAAATACTAGGAATTGCACTGCTGTTGTAGGCTAGACCAGTTGACGTAATCTGGTGGGTTTTTAACTTTATTAACGGGGGGAAGTGTAAAGCCTTAAACAGACCAGGTTGTATTTGATAATACGATGGCGTTAAATATCGCTTGTACTCTGTGCTACGAGTCTCCGTAACTTCTTGGACCGTATACATTTCATAGGCACTGGGTCCCCCTACTGGATGAAATTGAATTTTGTACATGTCCTCTCTATTATGGCAATGTATTACCATGCCAATTCTGAAGAATCTGATTTTAAATGTGATCTCGCTTTTTCAGCTGTGGGATACAATTCTGTCATTAACATTACAACAAGGACGGCTAATTCCGTAAGTGGATCAAAGTGAAGCCTGTTTTAATCAATCAATTAATTAATAATTAGTAATAATAATTAACAGTGCTGTTCCAGCGCATGCATTTGTGATTTAGGTGTATTTGAACAGCCTGCATTTTTTCCAGAAACTGAGAGGTCAGACTGAGGCACTGTACATCTTGACCAAGAGCAATAATACCAGATTTGAATTCATCTTTACCAATGTGGTTCCTGGGAGCCCAAGGCTGTTCACGTCCGTCATAGCAGTTCACAGGTACAAAACTGAACAAAAGGTCTTGACGTCCGCATTGACTGTTTTAGTGGTAATGATATTGAATGTCTTAATTGTAACAGGTGCGCTGAATATTAGTTAAAGATTACAGAAAGAAGTTAAGATGTTAATTAAACATGCTAATTGTATTATATTTTTCTTAATTTTACAGGGCATATGAAACTTCTAAAATGTACCGTGACCTCAAATTAAGAGCGGCACTCATTCAGAACAAACAGCTGAGACTCCTGCCTCAAGAACAAGTGTACGACAAAATTAACGGAGTGTGGAACTTATCCAGTGACCAGGTATTCTTTAGTGCCAGAGAACGTGGCAAGAAGGTGTAAATGAAACCATATCTAAAAGACGTTACTGATAGTTGTTAAGTTGCTTAGCAGTTTAGTTGCCATGCAAGACATTCTAAGCCTTCCCTAATGGCCAGACCACCTTGATTTTTGGCAACAACCTTAGCCAAATTCTAAACACCACTAGCTTTGTTCCAGAAATAAACGAGAAATAAAATAATCGTATGTCAAAACATAAAAAATGCATAGAAAAACTTTTTAAAACAGCATTGAAGGAAAATGACCTTAATTACAGGGTAACCTAGGAACCTTCTTCATCACCAACGTGCGCATCGTGTGGCACGCCAACATGAATGAGAGCTTCAATGTCAGCATTCCTTACCTGCAAATCGTAAGTACCAAGAACCACCCCAAACAAATCCCTCTTCTCTGTAGACTGAATATTCATGAATAATAATACATGAATATTGAAAGAGTTAATGAGTGCCTGTGTTTCATTTTTACATGTATCCTTTCTCCCCAAAGCGGTCCATCAAGATAAGAGACTCAAAGTTCGGACTAGCGCTAGTGATCGAGAGCTCCCAGCAGGTAAATCCAGTCATGTTTCCTAAGCCTGTACTAATATAGAAATGCCTGAAACTGCCTCCCGGTAAAGGAACTTGCTCAAATACATGTTGAGTACTAAGGTGAGTGGTTTGGGGGAGCCCTTCCATACTTCTGTGTTCTGCCTGGGTGTGGTGGCAGAGTTTGGAGCAGTAAGCCAATGAGAATTTGCCCACTAGGTAATTCCATTGAAAAACTGAAAAATCTAACTGCCGGTTCCGAAAACGAAATTTACGAAAACAAAGAAATTCCTCGGATGATCGTGATATGATTGATATGATTCACATCCCGACACATGAAGGTAGAGAGGACGAATATCTGGGCCTTTGCATATCATCTGTTCTGTTAGTACTGCAGAATTGTGCATTGTATTTATTACTGTATGTATGTTGCCTTACTTTTATCAGACGGGAGGATACGTGCTTGGCTTTAAGATTGACCCTCTGGACAAGCTACAAGATGCAGTGAAAGAGATCAACTCTCTGCACAAGGTCTACTCTGCCAGCCCCATCTTCGGAGTGGACTATGAAATGGAGGAGAAGGTTTGTCTTTATCCCAAAGCGACATAAAACCCATAACCTCCCATTTTAATATACGCCATGGTTTAAACTGACCTCATTTCATTCAATTTAGAACAGTGACTCGTGTCTTAGTGAATCATTTTTAACTTCCTTTTAAAATTGCTATTACTTTCTCAAGTAAAACACACCCTCTTTAATGAGAAAAAAGAGCAAAGGTTTGGCACCGTTTAATGTTTTCTCCGGTACTACCAGCCCCAGCCACTGGAGGAGCTGACGGTAGATCAGCCCGCTGATGATGTGGAGATTGAGCCTGATGAACAGACCGATGCCTTCACAGTGAGTGTACATCATCATTGAATGTGGCTCCCTTCCCCCACCTGGAGACCTCTATTTGTTTTTTCACACCCTGAAAATAGCTGGTTACTAAAGCATTGTACCACTCTGTCCCGCGAACATGAACTGACGTTGCCTAGTTTCTGACATGTTTCTTAGATGGCTCAGGTCGTTCAGTTCTGCCAAGTTCCATCACTCATACAAATATTACATGTTGACTGGATCATTCTGGTGTTTGTTTTCAAATGTGACCTTTTTGTTTTTCCAGGCCTACTTTGCAGATGGCAATAAGGTAACATTTAACTATCTTTCCATTTCTCCTCCCTTCACGCCTGCATTAACAATGATAAATGAGTATCAATTTCCCTTTTTTTTAAGCAACAAGACCGGGAGCCTGTGTTTTCTGAAGAGCTTGGGTTAGCTGTGGAAAAACTAAAAGATGGGTTTACTCTTCAAGGGCTTTGGGAAGTAATGGCCTGATGCTTTGGGCTAGATGACCTCCGGAGGAATAAGCGCATATTATTGCTGAAAACTCCCTCTGAAGGAGGGATTTATTTATGTTTATGTCTGTTTATGTTTATTCATTACTGTATCAGGGTAGAAAGTAGCGATGCAGTGTTTGAAATTACCAAAACAGTAATTTACTGACTTCTAGTTTTCATATTGAAAAGTTTTTGCTTAAGGCAACAGTAGGTAGTTTAATGGTGAATCTTCCTTCAGTCCAGAACATTTTGATATAGTTGTTCTCAATGGTAAAAATGTGCTATAGCATTTGAAAGTCATTATGTATGTCTTTAAATTTTCTAGGGTGAAAATTGAACAGACACTATTAATTATTTAATTCTTGTATGTTTGCTCTGTCAATGTATTTTTAAAAATGATTAAAAGTGTTGTGCACAAAGGGAAAACTGAGTCATTTGTTTGGTTTAGAGTACTGGGATCTAGGGCTAACAATGATCCGGAGGCTATTTAAGAACATGTCACTGGGGCTGAAGTATGTTACAGATGCCTAAAGAGGATTGACTATCACCTGTTGGAGCAGCAGCTGTTCCTTAACCCCGTTCGCCAGGAACACTGGCCTTTGAAGATTAAAAAAAAATCAAATAACACGTCTGCTTAAACTCAGCTTACATGAAAAATATGCAAGTCAAGAAATCTTTTCCGGAAAGATCTGAATGTAAAATGGTTTCTCGGGTCTTGGTGATGTCACACTTCCACTGCTGTCGCGCGGCTCACAGTTATTAACAGACCGTACACATTCGGCCTCTGGGTTTTTTCTCCTGAGCCATTCATGTTTTGCTTTTCTGTTGAGTAATTATGGCTTTGTGGCTTCATTTTATACAATCCACATTATTGACTGTGTGACTTTGTTAAAGACCTGAACCACCAAAAAGTCAAGAATTACCCAACCAATATTCAGCTGTAATGGCATAGTTAAAACATAATTTTAGTGGCAAGTCTTTTTCCCTATCAGAACTATATTCCCACAATGAGTGAGACCCACAGTTGCCCCTTTCAGTCTGTGACAGCTGCGTGAGTGAGGACTGCTTTCCGATTTGGCTAACCCGAATTCCTGCAGACTGGGGTCGGACGCTATTTTTAGAGGCGCAGGATTAAATTGCAAGGGGGCTTCACACTGGTGCATGTACATTGCTCAGCCTTTTCCAGGCAGGAGCGTGAGCCGAGAGGAACTGCGGGCCCCCTGTCCTTATCGTTCGTCTGACACTAAACTAAACTTCCGGAAATGGATCCGAAAAGCATGAAGGAAGACTTGCGGCTGTACCAGAGCACCTTGCTCCAGGACGGCCTGAAAGAGCTGCTGAATGAGAACAAGTTTGTGGACTGTGCACTCAAAGTGGGAGACCGGAGCCTGCCCTGCCACAGGCTGATCATGGCCGCCTGCAGCCCCTACTTCCGAGAGCTTTTCTTCTCTGAGGACGGCAAGGAAGCCGAGAACAGCAAGGAGGTGGTCCTTGAGAACGTGGACCCTGCAATCATGGACATGATCATCAGCTACCTCTACTCAGCTGAGATTGACTTGACGGACGAGAACGTGCAGGATATCTTTGCCGTGGCAAACCGCTTCCAGATCCCCTCGGTGTTCACGGTGTGCGTGAACTACCTCCAGAGGAAACTGTCCCCGGGCAACTGCCTGGCTATATTTCGGCTGGGGCTGGTGCTTAACTGCCCCCGGCTGGCCGTGGCGGCCCGGGACTACATTGCTGACCGCTTTGAGATGCTGGCTGCAGAGGAGGACTTCCTCCAGCTTGAGTCCCACGAGCTCTTCGCCATCATTGGTGGGGACTCCCTGAATGTGGAGAAGGAGGAGGTGGTGTTCGAGTCGCTGATGAAATGGGTCCGGACCGATAAAGAGAAACGCGCCAAGGTTCTGAGTGACGCCTTCGACTGCATCCGGTTCCGCCTCCTGCCGGAGAAGTACTTCAAGGAGAAGGTGGAGAAAGACGACATCATCAGGGCCGACCCAGAGCTCCTCAAGAAAGTCCAGGTTATCAAAGATGCCTTTGGCGGGAAGCTCCCTGAGAAGGAGAAGAAGAAGGGAGGACCCGGGGAGGTGAACGGAGAAGCGGGGGAGGGGGACGACCTGTTGCCAGGTTACCTCAATGACAATCAAAGGCACGGCATGTTTAGCAAGGACCTGGTACTGATGATCAACGACACGGCCGCGGTGGCCTACGACGCTAATGAGAACGAGTGCTTCCTGGCTGCCATGGCCGAACAGGTCCCACGCAACCACATCAGTCTGACCACAAGAAAGAACCACCTCTATATCCTTGGGGGGTTATTTGTGGACGAGGAGAACAAGGATGTCCCACTGCAGTGCTACTTCTACCAGGTGACTCTACGATATAAAACGATTTTTCATCTAGTAAGATTCTATGATGCTTATAACACTGAGTTTTGAAATGAGTATCAATGCAGCTTTAATCTGCTGGGCAGGGAATTTCTACAAAATAATTTAGCATCAGTGAGAGAAAAAGGAAATGTGTATAATACAAAACCTGGATCTAGGGGTTTCATGCTCAAAATCAGAACAAACAAGTTTGCTATGTTTACATCCAACTACAATGAACAGCAGATTATTTTTTAAGGCTATGGGGAAATCTTGCTGGCTTTGGGTCTTGTTTAACTCCCTTACTTTGAAGAGCACAGTTGCTTATTCAAAGAGTGATCCTGCATGTACCCATGAGCAAGGCAGGCCTACTTTACCTGAAAGGTCCAACTAATTATCTAGTCCATGTTAATTACCAGGTTACCATGTTAGAAATGCAAGTTTCTCTGTACCAGAGCACCTGCCATATAATGTAACCATTTGTGTTACAGTTGGACAGCATTGCTGCTGATTGGATAGCCCTACCCCCAATGCCCTCTCCCAGGTGTCTGTTTGCAATGGGGGAGTTCGGAAACCTCATCTTCGCGGTGGCTGGAAAAGACCTTCAGACCAGTGAATCCCTGGACTCGGTGATGTGCTATGACACGGAGTAAGTCTAAAACCATTCTCCAGTTATAACAACACATAAATGTAATCTGTCAACACTACTAAAGAACAGGATTTTGTGTCACATTTGAGGCAATAGTGAGCAGCCATTTTTTGATTGTTCCGCAGGAAAATGAAGTGGACCGAGACCAAAAAGCTGCCCCTCCGGATCCACGGGCATGCCGTGGTCTCTCAAAACGGGCTGGTGTACTGCATCGGCGGAAAGACAGACGACAAGTGAGTTCCCTGAGTGTGCAGAACATGTGGGTGGTTTCCAGTGTCACTCTCCAGCTATGCACAATGCATGATCCCAGCGTTCACCATTATACACGCCGATGCATGTTCAGAAGGTAGTGTAAACTGTCAAGCTACGCAAGGCGTTATGAGTATCTGCCAAGTGACTCAAATGTAATAAGTTTCTGACATTCATCTTTACCATATAAATCTGTCCGAGAGAAATAATAGCAGATAATTATTAAGCACTGCCAAAGTGAAACCAGAGTGAGATTTGAGATTACAAAAAAATTGGCAAAAATACTGGATATGCAGCCTTGGAAATGAGATCCACTGCAGTACACCATGGTTTAAATGTGAATACCTATATCAATCGTGAATTAGACGACAGTTCTAAAAATCATATTTCATATTGATCCATAGCAAAGCCATCAACAAGATGTTTGCATACAATCACAAGCAGTCAGAGTGGAGGGAGCTGGCTGCCATGAAAGCGCCCAGGGCAATGTTTGGAGCCGTCGTTCACAACGGAAAAATAATTGTAACTGGAGGCGTGAACGAAGATGGTCTCATGGCTGCATCTGAAGCCTATGACTTTGGAACCAACAAGTATGTCTCACATACCGTCCACTCTACTCACCCATGTTCCTGTCACATTAAAGCACATTGGTTTGGAACTACCGTATGTAAATCAGTTAGTCCTTCTAAACTCACCTTGTGCTCCCCAGGTGGGAGACCTTCCCAGATTTCCCCCAGGAGAGGAGCTCCATCAACCTGGTGAGCAGTGGAGGGGCTCTTTTTGCAGTGGGGGGTTTCGCCATGGTCCAGCTGGAGAGCAAGGAGTGCACCCCCACGGAGGTCACCGACATCTGGCAGTAAGTTCCCATTCCAAGGGGGTCTGGGGAAGGTGGCACCTGCCTCCCCCGGCGACAGCAGCCACTAACCTGTCCCTCCTCGCCACAGGTACGAGGAAGAAAAGAAGCAGTGGAGCGGGATGCTGAGGGAGATGCGCTATGCCACAGGAGCCTCCTGCGTCTCCATGCGCCTCAACCCGGCCAAGATGCCCAAGCTCTGAACACAGTCCCCCCTCACCCCGGTGCCTGACCTCCAAAGCTGTGCCTGCCATCCTGGCCCCCCTCCCTGTGACGCCTGTCCACACCATATCCGAAATACCCCGCAGCGTACAACTGAACACTGCAGGTTTTCACTCTGCATATAGGACTGATTCACCATTGTTGTAGAGAGTCTTCATCTGGACTCCAGCAGTTTTCCACGCTATTAAATCGCCTCAGTAACTTCCAACAAAAGCAATGGTTTTATCCGAACCATATTTATGTTGCTTTTTTTTTTTGTAAAATAAATTTGTTAACATACACCTCTGCTTAAAAGCTGCTTTTCTGGAGCCTCAGACCATACAAATGTCTTACAGCATTTCCTTTAGTGTGTATTTTATACATACATACA
>JAOYSI010021820.1:0-15045 GCA_025775065.1 Hiodon alosoides | reverse complement strand
TCAGAGTGGAGGCCACTGTTCCCCCGAGAAGGGTACTGCTAGATTGTGTTAGGCACCCATCTAGAGAAACCCAAGCAGCCAGGAGTGGCCATTCACACTTTTTTCCCCAACCCAAGCGGGTGAGACGAGCCGACAGGCTACACTTACCCACAGTATAGTAGTATGGAGTGAGAACGACTACTTTGGCGTAGTTCATTCCTCCCAGAACCTCTCCCAGCATCTTGTGGATTTGTTGTTGAACTGGAGTGACGGCGCCGTTGCCTGCAGTAAGGTAAAATAAGGTTTCGGTTGGGTTCAAACACCAGGCTATGGATGCACCAAATCCATAGCTATATCAGCCAAATACCAAACCCTAGACATTTTATAAAAATGAAAAGAAAAAAAAAATTGTGATTGAATACACTTGTGAATAAAAAATATTTTGTTATAAACTAACAAATTTAATAATGATTTGGAGCTCTTATTATTTATTTGTCTTCTTAATTTAACCTTAGAATTTCAGGACACGTCTTGGATATTTCACAAAAATGAAGAGAATTTTGTTTCTTCAACTACACTTACAGAATCTAACTAAAGCCATTATTTACAGCAAAACCAACCAAACTTAAAAGTTTGAAAATCGAAATATTCCCTAGAAGTAAATTTACAATGACAATGGAAGTTAACATTGCATCTCAAAGAAAATCATTTTATCTCAGGGTCACGCAACCTTTTTTGGCAAATTTGACGGTTTGAGCCAAATCTGAACCGGAATCCCAGATTCAGGGCCACCGCACACCAGAGAGGAACAAATGGCAGTCTACGGCACACATAGAAACCTCTATGGCCACACACCCACCTCTCCTCTGGAGCTGCTGGCAGTAGCGCTCATGGAACCAGGGCACTTGCACCTGCGGGCACTCCAGACACACAGCCCGGTTCAGCTCCATCAAGCGCAGACGGATGCGCATGTTCAGGGCGTCTGGAAACGCTGCCGGGGAAGGCGGACAGAGGGGTCAGGAGGAGGAGCGAGGTTTCTCAGTGCAGGAAGGAGAGCCGGCTCTCACTTTAAACTCAGCGTTAACGTACTTTCCAACTGGGAGTCCAACTTGGCCAGAAAATCCACACTGAAAATCTCCCGTATCAGCTCCTCAGGAAAGCAGTCAGCCATTGCCAGGGTGTAGGCCAGGAGTACCAAGAGGTGGGGGTCAAAGGAACCTGGAGAGTAGGGGGGAGAGAGAGAATGAATGATAAGAGACTGTTGTGTAAATGTTTTTCCACTGGAATATGCAGTCTGATACTTACAAACATGAGGCGTAACGTGCCGGACCAGAGCGTCAAAGAACTCGTCTCCGTTAGGCGGGTCGTAATTCAGCACGGCAAAAGGCAAAAGGATGGCGTACGCCACCGAATAGTGAACCTTTGAAAACAGTTCAGAGTACGTTGTGTTACAAGCCTGCATGCTATTGAACATACCATAGCATAAATAACATCAATAACAAGGGTCCTTGACTTCAACGGTAAATTGGTACTGATTTTACAGGAACCCTTACTAGACAGAATCTAACTTTAATCTAGTAATTTAATGTGTCTGACAAGAAATTGTTTCCAGCTCTCTAAGACTAAAGTTGCCTACCCCACCCCACCCCTCTTCCAGAAGCACGGTGACTCCATGTGACATGGCACCTTATGGATGTTTTCCATGACGACGCTGGCAATGCGGTCCAGCAACTGGGCGGAGAGGTGGTTGCTCCGAGTGAGAAAGAGGGCCATCTCGGGCGCATTGGTCCAGGATATCTGCCCCGACAGCCTCTCGAAGCCCGCTGCAGTCTTCTCCAGGAGCACCTCCTCGAACCACTCCCCCGAGACATAGCGCAGCTCCTCCAGCAGGAGGTCCAGCCGGTCCACGGCACGCAGTCGCTCCTGGCCGTGGCGGCTCAGTGCCTGCAGCAGCCGCACACAGGCGGCCGGTGCGCCGTGGCGGTGCGAGGCGTCCCCGCGCACCCAGCGGCCCACCGCCACGGCCAGGGAGCTCAGCTCACTCAGGCTGCACTGCGGCACCACAGCCTCCACGCGCCCGGTCACCGGCTCGTCCAGCCGGGGGCAGGGCATCATGGACAGCACCCGCGTCAGCATGGTCACCTCGTAGGGGAGAACGCTGGCCTGCAGGTACCTGCAGCAGGCCACAACACACACTCCTGTAGCTGTGATTCAGCACATTGCAGACTTTTTAATGTCTGATTTTAAAGATTTCTTATCTCATTGGTTCTTTATACCCCCCCCCCCCTCAGCTACACATCATTCAAGCAGCGGGGCAGTAGTGTTGGGAACCTGGCTAGTTAACTGTAGAGCAAGGTTTATCTTAGGCAGCCTCTACTTGACCATATTGTCATTGTCACGGAAGCCTCATGTTAACTGCACAAGTTAGCATAGATGGCATCAGGCAGTATAAACCAATTAAACTGTAGCTGAGGTTGGTGTAGTTTATTGGGAACGGTAGAGGCCTGTGTCAAACTCACTCCACCACTTTGTTCCTCAGCTTGGCGAACAGCTCCGGGTTCTGGCAGTGCAGCAGAATCAGGGCTTGGGTGATCCTGGCCACTTCCACGGGCCTAAACGTCTGCAGGTTCCTGTGCAGCACCGAGGCCACTCTGGGGGGATGGAGGGAAGGACACAAAGCTCAGCAGCAGGAACGAGACCCAGCGTTTAAACTCATGAGCGGAGTGACAGGTGGCCCACTGACTTGTTGATCAGCTGCAGGTTCCTGCACTGGAACTCCTCCAGAGTCTCAGCCACAGCCAGGGCCTGCTGTGGGCTCAGCTCGTCAGCCAATAGCAGAGCGGCACTCTCCAGCCTGCAAGAGCAGTGGTGCCCAACACTTACTACAGCAACACAAACAGCGTGATGTCTGCTGCCTAGCATTGTGTACCAATTTGAGACCAGCATCTGTCAAAGTACAAACTCTTGCCAGTTTTATAAGCACCCCGTTTCAGTACCAGTAACAGTCTCAGTAAAACTACTGAATTTTGGGACAAACAAATGTTCGATTTTTTTTTTTTGTGCATTTCTCATTTTGGCTGACATTTTTTCTTTACCCCTCTCTGGTTCCCGATCCAGCGATGGGCCCGAGTGCAGCGAAGAGCTTAGTGAAGGACAGAGGGTCTGAGCAGGAGTCCATCAGCTCCGTCAGCCTCTGTCTGGCAGCCAAGCGGAAGTCACAGTTAGTGAACTGCAGGGATTGGTAGAGACCCAGGACAATGCCAATATTCTCCATGTCCATGTGGGCAGCATTGAGCAGGAAGATGCGGTTGCACTTCTCAAGCAGGGGGCGGTGTCCGTGCTTAACGTTGCGCAGGAACTGCACCAGCCGCCTAGGGTTGTGGAAGTGGGAGGGGTCCATGACATCCAGGAGGCAGTCTGCCCGCTCCACCAGGGCATCCCGCAGGCGAGGGGACACAAGGGTCGACACACTGACCATCAGGTTGGTGAGAACCCTGCAGACAGCAAATCAAGGTTTATAATTTTTGTGTAATTTATATTGAAAACCTGTTTCAAGGAGGGTACACCTTCGTTTAAGAGAAAATGAAGTAATAAAATAAGTTCAATTAAAGAAAAACATTTTAAAAGCATAAATTTAAAAAATAAATTCTTAGCAAAATGTTTCTTTTTACAAAATATATGCCCATTTTGAACATTGACAATGTATGACAGTTATTTGTAAATTTGAAGTTATTTCACGGTTTGCTACACTTAGTGAAAGCCAGAGTCTCATTCCAGACTAGGACATAGTGGCACTGGAGTTTTCAGTGTACCTGGCGTCTTGTATGGTGTCCAGTCTTTGGGCTAAAATCTCAGTGACTTGGCCCATCAGGGGACTGAACTGCAGGTGCTGATCACTCAGACAGACTGCAAACTTGGACAGCGTCGGCAGCTCAAATCTACAAAGGAGCAGTCACATTAGTCCCTCTCTCATATGTGTAAAAAAAAAAAAAAAACCTCCAAAAGTAAAACCAATGCAGTGATACCGCGCTGCCTGTGTATTTAGTACATATTTAGGAAATGTCACTGTTCACCTGTTCAGTCTGAGCCAGGCTTCAGAGACCAGCTGCTGAACAAGAGAATCATGTGGTTCCACATCAAGTCTGCAGAAAAAAGAACAGGATTTGAGCACAGAACTAATCCATCACCTACCTAAATTTTAATATATAATTATGTACTTTTCCAAATATTATTACCGTTTAATTATGTACACTTAATTACATCTTAAAGAACTTACAAATTACATTTTTATAACACTCGCATGACGATGCAGCAAAACAATGACGTCATGAGAGCCCCATGCATTAGAAGGGGCATGGCCACCTTCTTGAGTCCGCACCTTAGGACATGGTACAGCACATTGACCAGGGTGGCGTCGTCCATCATGGCGACTTTATTCTCGGCCAGCACGCGGAGCGTGAGGAACTGTGGGTGGCTCCGGATCATCTCCACAAGGCGCAACGCTTGAGGCCGCTCCCGCTGCAGCCTCCACAGCAGGTCCAGGGCGCAGCCCACATGCCCAGCCGACAGCCTGGCCTTGTTCCGGCCTACCACTTCGAACACCTGGTCCTCATCGGAGCAGACGCCCAACTGCTCCAGGACTGGGTCCTGCAGGGCCGGGCCACCATGGAGCAGCCGTCGGTAGGGAGTGGCCCGGCAGAGGGCCCACAGCCGAAACATGGCCGCAGACTCCGTTGGTGGGACTCAGGGATCTGTCTGGAAGTTGGTCGGGAAAAGGGACATCTCTATTTAAAGTAGGAGGCACTGGCGTCTGAGAGCCACCAACAGGTTAGGTCCGCCTGCCAGTAAACATCTGTTGAGGACAGAATTGGAACCCAGGGAAATAAAGAAGAAATTAGAAAACCTGTTTAAAATTATGTGAAACTCTCCAGCATTTAAGTTTACGCTGTAGAAAGAACATTTTTGTTTGCTTAAATAGTTCAAGATTGAATTTGGACAGGTAAAAACTGCCAGAGACAAACTGCCCTGAACTTATCCAGTACGCTAGGTATTTAAGTATAATCACCAAACTAGGAAGGTAAGTGGTGTAATAAACCAAACTACAAGAGGTTACAGGAAAGATATCCTTTAATATGCGGATATTAAAAGATGTGTTTAACAATAACTGCAAAAATAGGAAACACACTATTGAACATACATCCGCACTTTTGTTTTAAAACGAGCCATGCAAATACGGAAACTATTCAACAATAGACCAGACTCAAATATTTATATAGAAACAGAACATTTTAATATACCTTTGGAATCGTAGCTAAATCGTTCACATTAATTTCTGCACACGTTGATGCCAGAATCCAAGTTTGACTTTGACGCCATTGTGTGTGGCTGCATTACGAAAGCATCGCTCTCGTAACGCGAATCCCACGTGGGAGCAAAACAACAACCAATCAAATTACATTCATTTACCGTATTAAACCATCTATAAGGTTCCGAGCGATCTTCTAATGTTCCTCGTAACAAGCGTTAAATAATGGATAACTGCTTTCGGATTGTTGCAGTCTTGCAAATTGTGTTATGTATTTGTGTAAACCATCTTTACACTTCATTCTTCCTACCGTACAAAGGTCAAGATCCTATTTAAATTATACAGTATTTCCTAGTCTCTACTTCGATGCTGACAAAATACAAATACAATATCAGTTAGGTTACGTGACTGACAAATTAAAAAGTAAATGTAAAACTCTCGAAAACTTAAATTACATGTATAAAATGAATTTGTATAAAATAAAGCATACAGGATGTATTTAAAAAACTATCACTCCAACATAACTATCCCAATTAGTATTTCTAAGCTTTTGGCTAACCAACATATTAGAGAATATAGTATTATGTCACAGAATATACTATTCTTGAGAAATAATTTGATACACCATTGGTGATGAACGTAGTTATCACCTGTAATACATAAACGAGTGACTATTGCATTATTCGACAATACTTGCAGTTTTGGAGATTAAAAATATTTTTTTAAATATGAAAATTTAGGGATGAGGACTTCGCACTAAAGTTGCGGGGACAGTAATTCGAAGGCACCTTCCTGGGAACAGCAACGTGTGCGTAGTTGTGTGACCTCGCTCTAGCGCGGTGACTGGCGGATTTTACCCGAAATGCATTGACGTTCCTTACAGCGCCATCTTTAGAAAACATTGGAGAGGAAGAGGTGAATTGCATTCGTCTTCCCTTCGGTTTTGGAGATTATTTGCACGGTATCGGTCCAAGTGGACCATTTGAGGTAATTAATAAAGTTTTGTTTACTCTATTAATGTTGTGTGTTTTCTAGGTACAGAAATATGCTTGTCTTGCGACGTTTTTCTTCATGCGGTAAATTAACTGTTGGGTTGGTAAAACGAAGGCCACACAATCCAGGAACTGTAGTATTTGGTCCCATTCGAGTCCCTTCATGCGAGAGGTAGCCTAAATCATATATATATATATATATATATATATGCATGTATATGTCCCATATATATATATATATATATATATATATATATGGGACATTACGAAATATTATAAATCAGACTACAAAGCGTCGAGTTACTAATGACTGCTTAAACTGATGCGATACGGCGCGAACTCAGTGAATGGCACGTTGTTTAGTAGAACGAGTATAGTTAGTTATTAAATGGTTAATTTCTAGTACTAGTTGACTATAACTAGCTTAAAAGTTTTAAAACATGGTTTTGTATGTGAATAACATTCAAAGGCGTTAAGATCCGTTGGTCAGTTTTCTACACGAGGTCTGTAGTATATAAAATAAAAAAGTTCAAGTTCTATCTTGTCAAGAGTAGGATACCCCCATGTGAAAATGTCGTGTTAAGAAATGTTAGCAGTATAGCATTCTGGACCTGGTACAAGGCGACCGCAGTTTAAAAAAAAAAAAACCTTCATTCGTACTCAACTTTTTCGTTCAACTTTCATCCTGCTGTCCTACGTATAGGTGACCCTGAAAACAGCTAACTAACGTCGGAATGTATTTACACAGTTATTTATCACTATGTTAATTTGCCTCCATACGATCAGTTCAAATGCCTAATTTGTTTTTATGCAGTGTCTATAAAATCTGCCTCAAATCGTTTGAAAAATGTGTCTATTAATGTGACTAGACTAATTTAGGGTATACGTGGGGAATTTAAATGAATTTGGTTATGGTACTGGTTGCAGTCTCAAGAGCCAGGGAGGAGACTGCTGTAGTTCCCTGGTACCAGTTGATGAGAAGACTTACTATCCAAAGTATTACCTTGATCAAACAATTAATTCTCAAACTAAAGAAACTAGGAAACGCTACAGCTCTCAGTGCCTGCCCCTGAGTTAGTGTGCAAAAGCAAGTCCATTCTGGTGTAATGTACACTGTTTGTTGTGTGTTTCAGAGACAGAGCAAGACCATGGGGGTGAAGGTACAACGTCCTCGGTGTTTCTTTGACATCAGCATCAGCAATACTCTTGGTGAGGAGGGTAGCATAGCTACAACATGCCTGAGTGCTACATGGCTACATTTCTTTTTTGAGAACCCTGCATCTATTTTAATTTTTTTTTTTGTCTTTCAGTGGGAAGAGTTGTTGTTGAGCTGTTCTCCGATGTATGCCCGAAAACATGTGAAAACTTCCGTTGCCTCTGCACAGGTGGGTGGGCGGGCGGGCAGGCAGGGGAGGGATTCTGTATATAATGATCACAATGATGCCTCTGCTGGTTTGGATGCATGCTTATCAGGCATCACACATACATAGAAATAACATATTGATACGTCTGTGATCTTGTCACCAGCTGTGTACTTTCCCAGATTTAACTTTCAAATATGGTAAAATACCCAGGTGGTATTAACTTCCTCAGTTGTCAATTACTCTATGTAAATGTATTAGCTGTTTAATGGCATGCTTTTCTCTATAATCTCAGACTGTGATTTTGTAATAATTCTCCTGTGCAGGGGAGAAAGGGATTGGAAAAGGAACAGAGAAACCCTTGCATTACAAAGGAAGCTTATTCCATAGAATTGTGAAGGACTTCATGATTCAAGGAGGTGATTTTAGTGAAGGTGAGATGTTCAAGTTGTTTAAACCTGAAAATTGTTTAGAGATTGGGATTTGTGCTATTGGATGATTCATGTTTGTTTAATTATCTATTCAGGAAACGGCAAAGGTGGAGAATCTATTTATGGAGGATTCTTTGAAGGTATGCTTTCCAAATGTATTACTATTATTATTTAGGTACTTGGCAGATCCTTACTCTGAGCAACATATCTAAAAATGTTAAGTTTTATCCCAGGTTCACAGCTGAATGTTTACTGAATGAGTTAAGGTGAACAGCCAAAGCTGTGCTGGCAGTGTAGCTTTTTAAGTAAATAATGTGACCATAAAATTGTATGGCCTGTTTTTCCCAGATGAAAGTTTCTCTGTCAAGCACAACAAGGAGTACCTTTTGTCCATGGCAAATAGAGGAAAAGATACTAATGGTTCACAGTTTTTCATGTGAGTATAATTGTTCAGTTTTTTCACTTTTAAGTGATATATTTGTAGTAGAGGTGTGCTGAGCGATTATTGAAATAATCAACAAGAATACGATTAATAATTTAGATTTATCGATGAATCTGTTAATTCCGATTAATTTACATTTTTTTCATTTATTAATGCAGAAAAGGCACACAGATGGTTCTCTGTAACATTATCTCCAGTACTGGTTTAGTTGTCTTACTCTGTTGGTGGTCTCTATCTAAACTAGCAAGTCTCACCCAGACAACACAAGTCATTCTTTTTTTCTTTACAGTTTTATTACTCTTATTTAATAAATAACTACGGTACAAAATTTGCCCCTTAATTTTTTGGAAAGCAATTGTAAAACTTAATGATTCTTGTCACTTCAACCTACTTGTAAGTTTTGCTGTTTGCTGAACAAGTGCAGCATAATAATTTTATTTTATTAAATTATTTTTAAGTCAACTCATTAGCCTTTAAAGAAGTCAATGATTTATTTGCAAAAATAGTTAACAGACACTATTCTCTTAAAACAAGTCAGTAGTACTGTGGGTCTTTTTTTTGCAATGCAAAAATACTGAACCTTTTCTTAAGTAGTTTTCTGAAAACTGTGCTCCTTATGGTGTTGTCACATGAACAGATTAACATAACACAACATTTTAGAAAAACAAATACATTATGCAAGGTTACTATGTAAAAACACTAGCATATCAGCGTGGACTCTCAACATGTCGCCTCAAAAGGTTTTCCAGACTTTTTTGTTTCATTACATTTTTCTCCCAATGAAACCGCTTTGCTAATGTAACAACAACATTGTGTACACTGTAGGTTCCAGCGGGAGGATAGAAGTTCTAAACAATATTGCGACAATACGGCTGCTTGTAAAATAATAAAGAAGTATCCACAAATGAGCAAAATCATGTTTTGAAAAGGGTTGGGTGTGTATTATTGAAGAAAAACGTAGGACTTGCAGTTTGATGCAACAGGTTTTATTTATGTAAAAGAGAACAGGGATAGTTACAGGATAGCAGAAGTTGTATGTGGGGTTTTTTTTGGATAATTGGATAAAAAAGGTTATCCCATTTTTTCCATCATTTACTAATACATCGCCTTCACTCATTCAACCAAATCAGTAATACCGATCTGCTGTTCACTATTCCTGCCGAGATCAGACCAAGTGAACAGCTGATTGGAATTATTTGAGGTGAATGTAGCTGTTAGTATACCATATGCATATATTAAGGCAATTTCTCGAATACCAAAAAGATTATTAAAATAATCGCCACGACTCGATTCATTATCCCAGCTCTAATTTGTAGTCTGTATCCTTTGTTTAGGTGTTTAACCCATTCTAATTCTGAAACAAACCCTGTTAGATGTAACTTTATATATGTATGTATGTGTGTGTGTGTGTGTGTGTGTGTGTATGTATATATATATATATTAATCTTTTTTTTTTCTTTTTTTTTCCCCTCTCTTTGACATTTTGATCAATAGAACAACAAAGCCTACACCTCATCTTGATGGGTAAGTAACACTTGCATCGTTTTTGGAAATAAAAATGTATTTTACCAAGGCACCAATTGTAAATATCACATGGATTTGTATTATAATGGAATTCATGTGGTCAGATTTCTAGCTGTACACTAATGCGAAAAACTAATGCGAACAGAGCATCTGTTCTTAGGCGTGACAGACAATTTAGCCACCGCCTTTAAAAAAAGGATTTTAGATTTGTTAATCATGTGAGTAATTGCATCAGTCTTTGTCAATACACCTGCCATTTAGTGACTTTCAGTTAAGTAATTTCCCAGCAGGTGATATGATGATGATCATTGAATGTGTACTTTTTCTTCCAGGGTTCATGTGGTTTTTGGTCAAGTTATTTCTGGCCAGGAAGTGATAAAGACTATTGAAACTCAGAAGACAGACGCTGGTTGTAGACCATATGCGGAAGTTAAAGTTCTTAATTGTGGGGAGCTAATTCCAAAATCTAAAGGTTTGTCATAACTCCTTGAAAATTGGATTAATTACACTTGTTGGGTATCATTAACTTTGACGTATTTATCCCCTTTTGTGTCCTGGGTGTCTTTATGTATGAGGTGAATTGGGACTGTCCTGTGGAATGTCTGTACTAACTCCGACAATGTTGTCAGCAGCAAAAAAGGAGGAGAAGAAAAAACGCAGGTCCTCCTCCAGTGACAGTGACACCTCCAGCGACTCAGGTTCCTCCGCTGAGTCCTCTGACTCCGAGAGCGAGTCCAGGAAGCGGAAAAAGAAGCACAAGAAAGAGTCAAAGAAGAGAAAGAAGGAGAAAAAAGAGAAAAAGAGAGAAGAGAAGGGGTTTGTGTTTAATTATAAAGAGTTTGTGCGGATGGAGGTTGCATTAACATAGTGACAGCACTGACCGGCAGGAGTGCCCCTGCAGCTGAGTGTCTGACCCACAGTGACAGAGCACTGACTTGCAGGAGTGCCCCTGCAGCTGAGTGTCTGACCCACAGTGACAGAGCACTGACTTGCAGAAGTGCCCCTGCAGCTGAGTGTCTGACCCACAGTGACAGAGCACTGACTTGCAGAAGTG
The DNA here is from genome assembly GCA_025775065.1 of Hiodon alosoides. Taxonomy (NCBI): domain Eukaryota; kingdom Metazoa; phylum Chordata; class Actinopteri; order Hiodontiformes; family Hiodontidae; genus Hiodon; species Hiodon alosoides. The sequence goes on along the minus strand of JAOYSI010021820.1, from coordinate 3,957 downwards.
CCCCTGCAGCTGAGTGTCTGACCCGTGTTTCCCCTTGTGGCCCCAGCAGTGATGAGCAGGATGGGGCAGAGGAGATGGGGGAGGCCCAGCCCGCATCCACCGTGAGGCCTGAGGAGATCCCTCCCATCCCAGAAAACAAGTTCCTCCTCAGGCGGAGTCCCCAGCTGCAGCAGACAGAGGAGGTATCGAAGGAGGGCGAGAGGAGAAGGGAGCGAGCGAGGGAGAGGTGGGCTCTGACACAGTGTCTTAGTTTGATGTACTGTGCTTTGCTGAAGTATTTGCCCCTTTGTGGTTTCCACACTCTGTTGCCTCACAGCTTGCAGCCGTGATGTTTTTAAATGGCTAATGTCAGATTTTTTGGAATTAAAAAATTGGGGGGGGGGGCATAAATACTTTGTCATCAACTTTTTATTCCTCTCCACAGAATTCCGTTAAACTCGCACCCATCTTCATATCAGAGGAGACTTCTGGTGACGCGTTCAGGAAGGAAGATCAAAGGTAGAGGGCCACGGGTAAGTGTCCCATCCATCCACTGTTGGCCAATGAGCAGTGAAGGCGGGTGGTGGATAAGGTTTAGTATCAGAGGCACTGGATTCTTGGTTAAGTTGCTTAATGTACTTGTGCCACTATTATTTTAAGTGAAAATAAGCCATGTACATTCATCTGGATATGAATGTATACTTAGTGGCTACATAGCGTAATTATTTAATGACAGTGTTTAAGAGTGAAAGCTTGATGGGGCTCCTGGCTCAATCTTTTCCACGGCAGCGGTACCGAACCCCGTCGCGCTCGAGGTCCCGGTCCAGGGACCGGTTCAGGCGCAGTGAGACCCCCCCACACTGGCGTCAGGAGATGCAGAGAGCCCAGAGGATGAGGGCGCCCAGCGGGGAGCGCTGGATCAAAGGGGACAAGTAAGAGTGCCCACTGACCCCCTGCTGTACTCCCACTGTTTCGTGGCCTGGTTAACTGTGAGCCGGACCTGTTACCAGTGTCATGCAGGTTAATATCTAAAGCCACAGTTGCTGTTGTAGAAGAGTGTGATGCCGAATATCCTCAGTAAAAACCCACCTGCAGGAACTTTGAACTATGAAATTCTGTAATGGAGTATTAGAAGTGATGTACTACATCCCAATATCCATTTAGCTCTGTTTCCTGTCAAGCTAATTTTCACTGGGTAAATTACTTATGGCAGCTGGTTTATTTCAGGAGTGACTTGATGGCCAATGAAAATGCACAACCTGAACCAGGTGGAAAAGAGGGCAAGACCTCTGAAACAGTGCATCACACTTTGGATGGCTCCCATGGCGGCCGAGAGAGGGAAAAGAAGGGTCGCTCTCACAGGTCCACAAGCAGGGAGGGGAACGCCAACAAAAGCGCGGACAGGGAGGACAAGCACAAGACCAAGAAAGACTCGCAGAGCCGCAGCAGCAGCACGGAGAAGACAGGCAAGTCGGCCAACAGAGACCGGGATCAAAAGCGCGACAAAACGGGTGACCGAAGCAAGGACAGTAACCACACTCGGGGGAAGGACAAGGTGTCTGAATCTGGTGAGAAGGACAGGGAAAAGCCTGCAGAGTCTGAGAGAAAGGAGAAGGAAAAGGAGGAGGAGGAGAGGAAGGGAAAAAACGAGAAGCTGAGGGCTAAGTCTAAAAGCAAGGAGAGGAACTCCAACAAGGATCGGCACCAGAAGTCCCGCAGCAGGGAGAGGGGGAGGAGGGGCTCGTCACGAGACCGGGAGCGTGACCGAGACCGGGATCGACAGCGCCACCAGGAGGACAGGAGGAGAACCCCGGACAGGAGCAGAGGCAGAGAGTCCAGAAGGAGCCGGCGCTCCCGGAGTAAGAGCAGAGGCCACAGTCGCAGCAGGAAGAGTAGAAATGGGGAAGAGTCCCGCAGAAGGAAGACCTCCGGGAGCCGAGGCAGGGGTGACAGGAGCAGCTCGGGGAGTGAGGAGGACCAGAGGAGCAGAAGCCCTAACTCTAAGAGGAAGAAAAGCGGAGAGCGGGAGGCCTCTCACAGAACCAAGGAGAAACGCGATGAGGGAAGTCACAAGTCCAAGGGTCAGGAGGTAGAGAAGAACCAGAACGAGGGTGAAAAGGTCAGCTCCAGCCCCAGAGCAGACGAGAGTAATAGTGATTGACTTCTGATCATCGTACCTGTCTGACCCACTCCACCCATACCTTCCACAGTTTGTGCTGAACAGAATGAGCAGGCTGCATTCGGTTGGGAGACCTGTCTTTTTAAAGCACACTTCAGTGGCTGCTGATGGCGCCAGCAGCCTGTAACATTTATACTGCAAAACAAAAACATTTTTTTTAAAGAAGTTTGCAACATGGAACCCGATTTTCTTGTTCTCGTAATTGCTTTCGAATTTTTTTTTTATTTTTATTTATTTTTTTTTTTTTTTTTGCAGGTAAGTGATTTGTTAGTAACATGAAGCATGTAAACACTGAATAACAAACACACTGTATAATAAAGGTTCCTGGAATACAGATACATTAGGAGTGACTTGACAACTGACTCATGTCCCTGCTATCCATTTGTTATAGGAAAATCATCTTAGTTGGGATTTCTAGTCTTTGTAGGCTTCTCCCACTGGTCTCAGGATTCTTTGTCATGAGATTCTTGTGTGTGTTTTTGTGACAGTGTAAAAGAGGAGTAATTTTAATGTCTAATGGATAAATTAATGCCAGGCATCATTCTGTCCCCCCAACTTCATTTTTATTGGTAGAGTATCTGAGCTACAGTGATCTCAAGTTTTTTTGATGGAAAGCAAATGTTTTAATTTTGTTCAAGGATTAAGATGCATGAATCATTCCTTGTATACATTATATTATATACAGAGCTTTTCTTTTCTTTGTGGGCATATTGAGGTAAAAAAAAAAAAATTTGCATTTGTCCAAAAGTGATGTATGGTTTTGATTTGACATTATTTTGGAACTTGCTTTCCGTCCCTTTACCATTGGGGTCTTTTGTAAAATGTAGCAACTCATTTGCAACCTTTGTTTTACACTCTATGGTAATTTATCAATGTAAGTGAGATGTTTGTAAATATACTGCCTCAAAAGCCATCCATGTTGTTGTAGACTGTACATCATCACTGGCTGAAAAGCCCTAAAGTGTGTTTTTCATATTGTAAATGTAAACCTCTCGCTTTCTAATGTTTAAAAAAAAAAAGTCACGAAACGGTAGTCCCAAAAGTTTTAAAATAAAGATCTTAAATTAACTTCATTCCAATTTAGGTTTTTGCATTTTTCTGTTGAGTGTAATTTTTGTTATGGGGGAAAAGCATGTAACTTTTCACATAAAAACTACAGTTGAGCAGGATGTTTGCCATCAGGGACTATCTAGGCTTATATAGGCTTAATACAGTGCCCTCCATAAGTATTGGGACAGTGAAGAATTTTTCTTCTTTCTACTCATTATTCTAAAGTGTAGGATTTTAAATAAAAAAAATTACTATGAGGTTAAAGTATAGATTCTCCTTTTTTATATGTGGGTATTTTTGTACTTATTAGTTTCACCAATACTTTTTATATATAGTCCCCCTATTTCCGGGTATCAAAAGGAATTGGGACCGTATAAGATAATATCCAGAATGAGAGCTCATGTTAAGTATTTGGTCTATTTGGTCTTGAACTAATGAGATTGTGTGCAAAATCTGCCGTTGGCACTCACATCATCAATTAAGACAAGTGAGCTTGTTCCAGTGGCAGCCATACAGCCCAAGGCATAACACTCGTCCGCTATATTTTACAGATGAGATGGATTTCTGTGGCTCTGTAGCTCTGCTGGTGACTTCTACAGATGGTAGTGTCTGACACATCCACATCTGCAGGTTCCCAATCTGTCTGACAGTTATTTCTGGTTAAAACTGTCTAATAAAATAGGGTGACAATGTATAAAAGGTGTTGGCATTTCTAAATGGTAAATCCAGTATGTATAAAAATTGAAACT
>JAOYSI010021809.1:0-18867 GCA_025775065.1 Hiodon alosoides | reverse complement strand
AATAATGCATTAAAATGCTGAATTAAATAATATTGTAAAATCAAATTCTTAAATTCTTAAAACATGTTAATGTCTTATTACATGTAATTACATGTAAGAAATAATTAAAATAACACAGCCAGGTAATATAAAAAGTATAATAGAACAGTATTGATTATTATTTAAGACGTATTTTACGTCTACGTAGAACTAGCTATTTGATAACAAAAGTTTCGGAGTGGGGGGATGACAATTTTATCAGTCGACGATGATAGCAAAATGTACACATTTTGTTTTTTAAACATTAGGTTTGTAAACAAATATTTAAAAAACTGTTTTTCAAATTATTCAACAAAACTGAACGTAAAACTAGTTCAGGCCATCCTCGCTTAGGTATTTAGTGTCCCTAATAAATTGTGTTCCAACCGGAGATAATAAAAGCACAGCATTTCAATATTTAATATCGGAGATAAAACAAGTTGTCCGGGTTTGAATTGTATGTAATTATTGTAATGCATTATAAATTGTCATACTGAAAGTAGCCAGAAGTAAATATTATATTATAAAACAAAATTAAGGACCAAACGCATGACGATTAACCACTACGTTTTTATGTCTTTGTCAGTGACCACACGACTTTTTTTATCATAGTTGGAAGCTTTAGAGGATTTAGTTATGAATAGATAGGATAAATTGCACTGGCGTCTCCAGAGGAACGTCGTCACAAGAAACGGCCTTTTTTTAATCTTCAAAAAAAAAAGAAATTTTTTTCATAATCAGTTTAATGAGGCAGTCGTCTAAAAATAAAACCACTGTTTCAACCCAAAACAATCCCCACATGGAAATAACAACCTAAGGTAAACGCAAAGGTGAAATAAAAAAGATACTTTATAAAAATCACTGTCTCCCTAAATAGATTCGAGCTGACAGCATTTCCATTCTAAAAGGAAATCTTGGTAACCAACATTAAGGATAATCATTGTGAGTGTCCATTCATTGTATAGGTTGGCGGTGTATGTGTATGCTCTTAAACAGATTATTTCGAATATATCTTCAGTCCTAAACTCTGTGTGATCTTTGGTTTCATTGACTGAGCCACCTAATTTTCAAGGATTTGGTGCAATTTGTCCCCCCTGCTAATCAGATTTGTAACGCAGAGAGCTAGTCTGCTCTTTATTTCGGTTTTATCTCCAGCCTGTGAAGTTTTCTCCAGTCCTGGTTGAAAGGTTTCCATCCCTTGTGGCTCAATTAACCGGATTATTGTGCTCCTTGAGCGTCCAATCAACGTGGTCTCGATTCAGCTCTCCCCCGTCTTATCACTGTCCTTTTTTGAGACTTTTACAGAAACAGAGGGGGGAAATTTCTCGCATTATTTGAAAATTAAGAGAATTAGGTCCTGTAATCCCTTTAGTTGAGCTGAACCTAAATTAGGGCGGTTGACCCGAGCAGTGAGATGGTTCAACTGGACAACCCATTTCTACATCTAATATATATCATACATTTTAATAATGACGCCTTCAATATTCACGATGTATTTGTTAATAAATAAAGTTAAACACATTTCCCGACTGGCCGGTCGGTTAACGCGGCACCAGGCACACTGATTCATACATACATATTATATATGTATATATAGTAATTACTTTCTTGAAAAATATTTTTAAAAATGGTATGCAACTTTTATTGTTTATTGTATGACACGTTTCAGAAAAACATTAAATTATGGAGACATGTGAACAAAGCACGTATTCACATTAATAATATAATAAATTCAACAAATTTCTAATAAATAACGGTGGTTTTGAAGGAAACGCCGCTTAGCCTGCTTCATTAACATTTAAATGATCTACTACATATTTCAGTTTTAGTATTTTTGTGTTTTCAAATGATTGTGCCTCTTTTCGGATTTAGTGAAAGAAGAGGGTGACAGGGAAATTTCGAGCAGCCGGGACAGCCCACCGGTTCGGCTCAAGAAGCCTCGAAAAGCGCGGACTGCGTTCACTGATCACCAACTAGCCCAGCTGGAGCGCAGCTTCGAGCGACAGAAGTATCTGAGCGTGCAGGACAGGATGGAATTGGCGGCGTCCCTCAGCCTTACTGACACCCAGGTCAAAACATGGTATCAGAACAGGAGGTGAGTTCAAGGCTATCAAACCCCAGTACCTAGCGGTGCGTGCCTGATTACTTAACTTCTTCGCTAAAAAAAATGAATAGAACAACTGTTAACATTAACATTTTACCTAACAAAATAGCTTATATATACTATACAAATAGGCCCTGATATTAAACCGGGCTGCATGTAAAAGCTTAATTTGCAGTCCTCAAAATATGAATATTATTTAGAACAAACTTAAATGGTATGTCAGATGCAAGACGTTGGGTGATTTGGCTTTCATTATAAGTTAAAAAAAACAAACTATATTCCTATATTTTTGGTTACATATATTCGTTTTGTATTCACCTGAAATATGAAGCATCCTACACTGTTTAAAATGAGAATTGTAAAATTTAAAGACGGTAACAAATGTCGGCAATTGCGTTTTTTTGTGCCAACTATCTATTTAAATTTATTGTCAGCATACTTTGAGACATATTCTGATTAGTATAACACAGAACGCCCACTTATTTATACATAATAGACATGTCAAACAAGATCGCTTAATCTGAGCCTTCGTCATTCCTCTTCTGTTGACGTTTGTTAGATAGCTATTTTAAAGCAGAGACTGGAGAGGGTTACCCTTCCAACCCACCCTTCAGTAGTTAAAATAGAAGCGTCGAGCGGAGTCTTCGCACGCTAAAAACACAACGAAGTCGTTTGTCTTCTGTCTTCACCAGCCAGCAGAGGCAGATAAACATCACTGTTATGACACAAACGATCCCGTTACAAGGGCGAAGAATGGGATGAAAAAAAAAACTTAACAGCTGCGAGATAGACAGGGAGACAAAACGTTTCTAAACACTCCCTATCTTTGCAGGATGGTCCAGACTACAATGACCTTTTCAGGGGAAAATCTAGGGATTCCTTGCTGTTAACCATTTTACTGATGCATTTATATATGTACATTTTAAATGCATAGCAGTTTTTATACTCCAAGCAGTTATAATAATTTTTGATCATGGCTTTATCGTGCAATTATATTCCAACAAGGTGGTAAAATACAAAATGCAAAGATGAAAAGCAAATAAAATGCAATTGAACGAAAAAAATTTCATTACAGTGTATGCATTCATTTAAATTAAGATCACATTTCACTCACATTTTCAAACAAACTATACATTTAACAATTTACTTTAGTTTACCATCATAGGACATGCCATGTATGCAAGCGAAGTGACACAAATAAACATAAAAGCAGAACACATTTAGATATTAATAATAAATTGCAGCATATTGTATAAATAATTGAAGAGCCGTACTGTAATTACACAATTATTCTAATTATTAATTATTTACTTGTGAGAAGGGGTTTCTATTGTCTGGGAAAATCCGACAGAAAATTAATAGGCGTGGAGAACTAAGGCTTGTTCACGGTATGTTTGTATAGTTTGGTTAAACTATAGGAACAAACCCCTTCGAACTGATGCTAAACCCTTTGAGTAATCTGGGAAACCCATCACCCATTCGTCTATTTTAAAGTATAGCTAATTACGAAACTTTTTTACACTGAGTCCCGTCAGAGATCCAAATACTTATACATTTCTTTAAATGTTTCATGCCTTCATAACATCAAATTTGTATGGTAGAATTTAATGAATGGAAATTCCCGGTTATATTTAGCAAACTACTCTTTCCTTATTCACGTGCTTAAATGTTTAAATAAAATAACCTATTAGTTGCCTAAAAAGTGGACGCTGAAATACCAAACAGAAAAAGGAAATTTTGGATATTGGATTTCCCTTAATTTTTAAAATTATATTTGATGATGGTCAAAGAATAGATCCTTCAATATTGATTTTAAGATTTCCTCCGAATTAAAAAAAAGAGATAGAAAAATGCAGCTACAGCAGAGAGTCCACGTACCAAGTTAAAACTAACTTTTTTAGACATTCATTGTAACTAATCTCTGTTATTCTACGTTTCTTCTTCTCGGGGAAGGACCAAGTGGAAGCGACAAACCGCAGTTGGACTCGAACTGCTAGCTGAAGCTGGGAACTATTCAGCCTTGCAAAGAATGTTTCCATCTCCGTATTTCTATCCACAAAACCTGGTTTCGAACCTGGACCCTGGAGCAGCCTTGTATCTATACAGGGGTCCTTCGGCGCCTCCACCGCCCCTACAGCGGCCTCTGGTTCCGCGTATTCTTCTGCACGGACTGCAAGGAGCAAATGAGCCACCGCCACCCCTTCCATCCCTCTCCGGAGTGCTTCCCCGGGCGACCCAGCAACGGTGAGCCGACTTCTGCGGATAACACAGCCCGGCGTCTGACAACTCCACAAAAACAAACCAATGGAGAGCTTTTTAACTGTTGTGACCAGTAAATGATATCTCTACAAATGATAATGAAACAATGAACCGGAACGCTTCTATAAGAACTTTTCGATCGATCGGTATTAACGTGGATATACGGTCATTGCTCACTACCTATATATTTATTTATTTATATATTTATATATTAACCTGTATTCTTTTTTTCTGTTCAGAGGGACTGAGGAAAACAGCAAAAATGTTTTAACATGTTCTTTCCTTATTTATCTCCTAAGTGATTTCCTATTTGGTTTTCCTTAAAGTTATTCGCAGCAAGTTCATGCGAATAGTTCAAAGTTTATCAGGTGGCAACGGCCACTTCAGTAAGAGAACAGGTAATTCAAATTTAATCGTTAAAATATTGATCCAGTACACAAACACCAGTTAAAATAAAACAAAACGAAAAGCATCAACAGTAAATGTCCATATAAATAAAACGAAAATGCAGATTTTTCAGCTTTTGACTGTAAAATAAAAAAAAATAGCCAGCCATGCTCGTAAAACCACGGCTAAAGTCGTCTGACCCAGAATTATTTCATAATTAAAAAACATTATGTATAGAACGTATACTTTGCTTATGTACAACACAGGTATAAACCATTGTAAATAAGTTTTTAAAAAATATATTCAGGAAACATTTTCAAGAGGCTTTTTTCACGTGACTGTCTCATTTTATCAGATAGGTCGAACATTGAAGTTATAAGGAAGAGCAAAACGTATCTTTTTTACCTGGAAATATTTTTTCTCTTCTTTTACTACACTACAGTGTTTTAAAAGGAAAATGTATACTTACATTTCTAATTTTAAACTGGAAAGGGATGAAGCCACCCGAAATGAAGATACATTTCGAAATGAAGAAATTAATACATTTGCTTAACATACATCCAGGACGACCTAGCTCGGTTTAATTGTTCTGTTTTATATTTTAAAAGATCAAGATACCTTTGAATCAGAATACACTACTAGTCATTCTCCTGGGATTTCATCCTTCAATTTCTTAAGCACTGCTTTCCGTATAACAACAACAACAACAAAAATAACGAGTATTATTATTAACTAAAACAATAACACTAATTTGTGAGAGAAAAGCCGTCCTCATGGTACTAAAACTCATCTTTCGTGACCAGTATCTGCAATACTTAGAGTTTGGCCATCGTTTAAAATAATTTATGATTATTAATTAAAATATTTTAATAGAAATAAAAAATGTCGTCTGTCCTGTCGCCTTTTTTTGGTACAGTGCGAGTGGAAATGCCAGGTGTCTGTGCACGAGATTAGATATACGCAGATATTTCATGTCATACGAGATGCTATGAAACAACGTTGTAAGTCTTTTTTGGTAGAAAATGTATATTGAAACTATTAATTTGTGAAACGGCTCATATTGTGAAGTGGTTCTGGTATTTCTGGATATTACCCCCACCCCTTCCCCCGTGTTTTCCCTTCTTGCTCAGCTAAAGCCAAAACTACTGGGGGACATCTAAGATAATTACTTTTTTTAATGTAAAAATAAAGTTCTTACAGAAACAATATGAATCTGTTTTATAAGTGTTATCAAAAAAATACTATCTTAACAATAGTTTAAAGTGTTTTGATTTAATATCCCTTCTAGCTCTTTTTAAATTGAAATATTCACATTGTCGACACTGGACTAAAAAACATAAACATTTATTTCCTATACGTCACCCAATCGTAAATGCAGCAACTAAGCAACATTTTGCAGTACTTTCTCGGTACATTTAGTCTATTGTAAAACAATTGTATGCAAGCCTGCCTACTTGTACGTTTCCCACCGCGCACGAAGCCATCCGTATTGATTTCAATGTTGCGTTTAATATGAGAATCACCTTTTCCATTACATGGCTTCCACCATGAGTAGGCCTAACACTGGAGTGCACAACAAATCACGCGCCCAGCATTAATCTACTGTGCATTTCTAGAGCTTTCGTTTAAGTAAGGACGTAACTCCACCAAATGTATCATCTGATTAGTTTTAATTGCCTTTTTCTGGGAAATCTATGAATTTGAAATAACAACACAAACAACAACAATAATAATAAAACAAACGAACGAATAAATCCCCCAATTCAACGTGCATAATCCAACAACAAATGTTCCTAAGCATTCATCTTGTTGAGATTCTGATTTTCTTTCTCCACGTGGATATTTAACCACATAATTTTTGTTCTTTTATTAAACAATTCTTTTAAAACTTTTCCTCAATTCGGATTTTCCAGCAATCGTTTTGAACATGTGAACAAATCCCGTCAACAGAATTACCGTGGTGTGTATAAATCATAGATCAGGCCTACGTGGGGGCAAAGATCAGTAGCCTATTCAATGAAACATTTAATCAAAATCAAGTAATGTGGTTTAAATATATAAAAGTCCTAAACACGGATGGTTTATTTCAGCCCTGACCATGAAAGATACAATTTATTCCTGAATTAAACAAAACGGTCTTTTAACGCAATTCTGTGTTTAACTGTAGCCCCCCTTTCTACTAGAACTAGCAATTCGAAGTTTAATGCAGCCGCACTTGATACATATACACAGGATTAGCGATATCTATTAAAGACTGAATGTACTGGATGTATAAATGAATGTAGCATCCATCTAGTTATGTCTAAGGATAAGTTTCGCTTTAACCGAATTGGATTTCAATGAAAAAAGGGCACGAGTGGGCTAGGCCCCAAACATCTCCTAAAACAGTAAAAATTAATAACACCAATGCATATGATTATAAGGGCAACGATTTTGATATAAATGCCCCGTGCTTTTGCATATTTAAATAATTTTAGCCTGACACCTGACTTGAAAACAATGTAAATATAACGCACGTTTCTTAAAATATGCTGTAATTTCGGTAGTCTATACGTAATGTAACTGTAATGGGATTTTAACTTAATACATAAATAATTTATCATTTATATCGAAAATAACTTATAATACTTTAAAATAGAACCAACGTGTGAGCAACGAATGGCGGTTTAAACAAGTTTTATAAGAGCAGCTAAATAGTGTTAACGATAAAGCTCTTTGATTCCCTAAAATGCATATAGGATAAATTATTTTTAAAAGATCAGCCATGGTTCATTAAAATGGTATCATTTAAGTGCTTAAAGTCAAACACAAATCTACTATCGTAATATTTGTTAAGTGGAATACATTTTAAAAATAGAATTATTGTTAAATTATTTTTTTTAATCGTGTAATTTGATTTGACGCAAAAATTATAAAATACTTTTCTGTAAAGGCAAATATAATATATAAGCGATGGACATTTATTCAGTCATAATCGCATTACTTAAACTCAGGTGTCGATGTACCAACGCTTTTTAAAGGCTGGAAACAATTAAACCGTTAGCCCTAATATCACGATAGCTCTAAAATTCTAAAACTTTAGAGCTATTCTAAAATTAGTTTAACCGTTAGAAAATGAAACACAGCAGACCAAATATAGGCAAATGTATGCTATTCATTCGAAAATGTCATCAAATAAATGTTGTTATATTAAATAGAGAAGTATCTGTAATCAATTACAAAGAGCACCGGTTATGGTTAATACCATACATTAGGCGACTAACTTTCAAAACTAAATTTGGCCTAATTATGCCATTGTTATAAATATTGACTGCATGAAATATTAATGGCGTCCTAAGTGTGTAATTGTTTAAGTGTCTTAAACGATCCCATTTGGAAATGGATTGTTTCCACTTTTTTTCCCTTCTTTTAAGACTGTCGGTTGTCTGGTTTTGCCAAACGGCTCCAACAGCTGGTGACCGGGCGAAGCCGAATGTGGGCCGGATCAGGCAAGGGAACAGCTGGTCAGCGGCACGGCAGGACACACTTCTCCCCCTTGCGTCTGTAGCCTGTTTTTAAAACCTAAATATCAGCCCGTTCTACCTGGGGTTTGGGGAATTCAAGCTGACAAAGCTGAATAAAAGGGTTTCGAACGATTAAACAAAAGACCTTAATGGCTTTTAATACGAAGTCGATACATTAGTATGATCGTCCGGTCCCCTGCCGCATCGTTCGCACAGCACATGTTACCGCTTGCCTCGCCACCTTCTGGCCGTGGACCTGACCCAAAGTATACAGTGAACACTTACTGCAGCCATTTCGCTGACCTTTTTTTGCACCAGCTACATACTTAATAAACACACGAAGACAGTGCACACAAATGAAGCTGTGCTGAAAAACGAGAGCGTCCGGCAGGCGCATCACAAGCATGAAATATTCTCGAGCTGAAATAAATGTAAGATTATGCAGTTTTTCTTCCAATCCGCCAGACCAGAAAAAAACGACACAAATAGTATCAAAGGGTTTTGTGTCCAATCCAAATGAGAAAAAGATCTCAATATTCATGAAAAGGGTTATTCGTGCGAAGTGCGCAACTGATTAAGTGAATAGCTACGTGGTCTCGTTGAAAAGCGCACAGATTTTTGCATGTGAAAAGATACTAGTAAACCCCAAGCTCACACGGAGGATTGTGCCGGGCTCAGACTTAATGAAGTGCGGATAGAGTCATACTTAGCTTCAAGCAAACAAAAACACAACACGGACAGACTTAAACCCAGAGGATAAGTGACTCTGATTAATCTCATTGATTCGGAATAAAACCAAACAAAACAGCCTTCAAATCAAATTAGGAGTCAATCAAAGGCCAATCTGCAAGGAACAACTGTCAATGAAAATAAAAAAAAGAGCATCGTGTTCTAATCTTCCAGTAGGTCACATATTACTGACCAACTTTATGTTCTAGATTTGGCCAGACAAACTATGATTCGCAAAGCGAGGTTTTGGTTTGAAAAAATAAAAAATAAAAATAAAAATTTTATATATATACAAAATTGGATTCACATAAAAATTTTGCCTTTACCCTTTTTGTATTGAATAACTACGTGAAGTGTGCTGAGCAACATTGGTTAACATACAGCGGATATTTGGTGTGGATATTCCAGGCGCGTCCGTAATTAATGTTGCCACATGCTCCTACCTTGCGCGACTAGGATTGCGCTAGATCCTTTTTCCAGTTCACAACAGGCAAATGGAGAAAGGTCAATTTTGACATAAAAACATTGCCCAATAAAAATCCAATGCAATAGTACATTTTCACGCGTATACTATATATGTTCTAATTTGTGGAATTACATTTAAACTTTCTCGTTAGATAAGATAGAAATCCAGTTTATCAGACACCAATAACATTATTACTCAAAACATATCTGCATTTAACACACAATCCTTGACACAAGTGATAAGGGCTAATAGCGCAACACTCGTTTTTAAGGGATACGACCCAAGTCGGCCTTGCACTGAAAACGACAATCCAGAACGAAGACTGATTAAGTCACGTCGGTTTCTCAGATCGTAATGTCAGACCAGTGAAATTACGGAAAAATCCCACATATTCGTATGTTAACCAACAATTTTGTCTAAGTGCTCTACCCATAGTTGCCGACTCAGTAGGTTCTCCAGGGCTCAAGCAACAAGTATAAATCATCAGCGAACGTTTAGCACCCAAGCAATTTAACTTTGTTTTGTTAAAAACTTCCATTAATTAAGTTTAAAAGAGCGGGACAGATTGTAGCGAAGTTTCACCTGTTTTCCCGGACTTTTTACCCTTATATCATTCTTTAATAGCCAGCTAGCCAACTTATTTCTTTCCAACTCAGTTAGTGGAAACTGAAATATTAGATTACTTGTATATTTAGAGTACTATTTGCATGATGGAGCTGTACTGTTAATCTATTAAATTAGTTTGTAACTGTACCATTAATTTGACGAAAGATTTTATTTTGCCAATAACGGATGACCTCGAGACAACCTTTCGCAGATAGTTTAGGAAATAAACGTGTTCTCATCTACCATACTAACAATATACATGTGTGTGTACTAAAGTAAACTAACTTAACTGTTCATACGTAAGTATAAAGCAAGCAGCGCCCACGGACAGCACCATCGTGTAACAATAGGTTTCCCCGTGTGTCTTGCTGCCCTCACACCACTTACTGTCGATAAAAGCGCTACCTACAATAACCTCGGTATTTATTTTCTCAACTTTCAGTTGAGAGCTACTTTAATCACAGTAGATGACCTGACTGTTGCAGCGTTGATGTGAGGGTAACATTCACAATAGGGATCTTGGGCGTCTGCCGATATTAGACACATGTAAACATTTTTATCTTTTGTCTAAAAAAAAAAAAAAAGAAAAAAAAAAAAAACGTTGTTTCCCAAATTCTATATTTCAGCTAGGCCAATGTAACCGGAAAACTCTATAGTAATTTACACGATGCCAGTACACCAGCATGTCTGAACAGAACTCATCAAAAAGTAGTCATTCACACACCATCCCATAATAACCCCATGTATAGAAATATACTAAGTGTAGGTAAAAAGTAAAGCACCTTTTTGTGGGCCCACTGCCGTCAGACTCTCACACATCTCTCACACGTCTGTCTGTGCTGTAGATAAATTGCCTGTTCTGTTCATATATAGCAGTCAGTACAAAAAGTGCACTGCTTTAATTTGTTTTTTTTATTATTATTTTTTTCAGCCGATGCCCATATTCAGGGCAAATGCAAATCATCCTTATATGGGCAAATATATGGAAAAAATCCTCAGGTGTTAAACATACAGGAAGTCGGGCTCATTATTGTTCGAAAGAAGATGAAGTTGTTTATAGATTCCCAGAGCAACGCATTATAAGCAAGTTGTAATGAACAGCTTTACCACTCTGTAATGAGTCTTGGTTTATAGTTCTTAGGCAGTAAGAAGCTCGCCTCTTTGGGAACGACTGTATTTAGGTTGTCAACACTGGATACACAGTTTTTTCACGTTTATAGACAAAATATTTGAATAAAATATACGAAAATACTTGGAGAATAAATATAGAATGATTTTCAACGGCTAATGAGTCCATGTGTATGTGCGGCAATGCAATACAGAAGAAATAAAAAACCTCACGGGAATGCAATGATTCATGACATCATAGTTTAAAATGCAAATGAATTCATAAAACTCATTCACGTTTACAGAGCATAAACCCAACAGGACAAACCTTAAAGGAGCATTACGCGGTCCATTCTGATTAACACCGATGCTAAAGCGGCACAACGAGTGGGGCCATGGTTCTGGCTGGTAAGAGGACTGGGTTATACCACAGCGGTGCGTTGTTGAGTCAGGATGGGGAGCAGACAGAAGGGTCAGGGGGATGACCTGGCGCACAGTCGTGGCTTTGACCCTGGGGTTCACGTGCAGGCGAAGAGGTCCGTGATTGCCTTACAATACTTTGCTCCGGAGCTCGGTGGGCCGCTACTCCATCCTCTGATCCCCTTCTGCCATCTGCTGCAGCTCATCATTCTTCCTCCTCCTCTTCTTCTTCTTTTTGGGAGAGTAATCGCCCCCTATCCCACTGGCATACTCAGAGCGCATAAGGCTGGCCATCCTATCTTTACTGCTCAGCTTCAAGCAGGGTCTTGGAAAATAGAAAGGTAGAAATTATCAACAAGTTGGGTCAAAGAAACGAAACCAGTAAACACTGATTTCCAAGTGCAGCTCCCTGCAAATAAAACATTTCACAAGTCTGAAGACGTGAGACAATCAGAATAAAACATTTAGAGCAGAGGACATGGGTCCCACGTAACACGCGTCTCGCTAAAAGCTAGAGAATTTGAGACTCCGATGAGGGATAATAGGATTGAACTAAAGGAGTCAGGACTAACCCATGAATAAAGACAAACAGCTGGAAGTGAATTGTAGCGAGCGGTGCCCATGAACGGCAGGTGCTTAAGGAAGGATTCCCTGTGACAGCGATAACAGACACGCCCCCCCGCAGCGGGGGACAATGTAAACCAGGCTGTCTTTATCTAATCAATAACTCCTGGGGCTTTCCCGCTCCCTCCAGCCTCCCCTGAGGAGCGTGCGGCAAGGATCCGCAGAGCTAAAACATCACTGACAGGCCCTGCAGCACACAGAGGCTGTTGGGTAGGGCTTTGTATTCCCAGTCTGCTTAAAAGGATGCCCTGCTGGTTGGGCCGCTCACGCGCAGCTTTCCGCAGTTTTCATTTAATCTCTGTTCAGCTATTCCCGAATAAAACTCAGCGGGTGTAAACCAAGCAGAGTACAGCTTAAAATATAATTAATATGCATCATAAAAAAAAAAAAAATATATATATATATCTTTTTGTGCGTTTCCTCCCCAATTTGGAATTGGTAATAGTGCTAAAGCATGGTGGTTCGTTGCTCTGGATCCTGCCACCACACACAGGCAGGGTGTCACCCGTCACTTCTACAATCTGCAGGCTGGGCAGCTCAGGCTCACCTGCAGAGGACTAGTCAATTAGTCCCTCCAATGACACATGGAAGGGACAGAAAATTTATGTTGGAGGTATTGCAATCAAAACTATTAAACACTTGCGATAAGATCCAAGAACACAGGTTAAAACCACGACGTCTGCACAGCACACAAATCTTAAGCGCTCCATCACCTGCAATATGACGGATATACCAATGGCGTATAAAAACACTAGTCTGCAGCCCTGGATGAGGATGGCCCCACATATAAATAAACCGCAATGCAAAGAGGAAAATAACCATTCAAACTTAAACTTAACTGCTGAACATTCGTTTATAAACGTGCATTCATTTTAAATCATGGACATCTGGGAATTATTTATCCCTGAGGGAATGACCATGAGGTTTTTTCTTTTGCATGCAAGTTTATGTGTTGATTATTTTGACTGTGTTTTTGTTGGTTATAATCAGCTCATTAGAAGGTGTTGGCCTGGACATGGGAAGTGTAAGCCACAGACTCCGGTAATGAAGTCTCTACTGACAAGACGACCCAGTCCTAAACACTGGGGCTAAGTTTTTTTTTTTTTGGGCTTTTAAAAATGGCCATCAGGACACAGCGGAAAGGTGACAAAGGAAGGAAGCAGAATGGTAAGCCAGACACACAAAGCAAGAACGAACATGAAGGGAATTCACTCATTGTGGCAGGTTTTAAAGAGGGACATATCGGTTGTGGTCAGGCTGCTGGCGTGGCAGGGGAGGACAGGGACCTCCCCATATCAATGCAGAGCGTCTTCTGTCTCGGCCCCTCGACAAACCCACGGGACTTGCCCATTGTCCTGCCCCCAAGGGCTCCCACTGCAGGCCTTTCACCAGGTCACTAACCCAATTATCAGTGGGTAATAACATCATTGCACTGCATACACCAATCAATATCGGGCACGCGGGGGTGGAGCAAAGGGGGTCAAGTGACCACTAATTGGCCTTGACAGGGGAGTGGCTGGCGGCTGCAGCTGCTCTGAACTGCAAGTGACCACTGCTTGACTGGCCGTTTTCCCTGGAGTACCCCAGGGCCTGCACTGGAAGAGTGGGCCCCCGAAGCCGCAGCGGTGAACGTGGCTGTCAGTGGGAGGGCTACTGGGAGTGTACTGGAGAGAAGAGAGGAAAAAGGGCAGGTAACCGGATACTTCCAGCTGGTAAGACTTCCTGTCCTCAGTTAATGTGCAACAGTTCAGGGCCTGTACTGAACCAGGCTGCTTGTAAAAAAAGCTAATGCAGGTATAGCCTCTTTAGCGCTCAGGAAGGTTTTCTGGTTTCCTACAGGGCCATTATAATGCGTCCGGTATGGTGATGCGTTCCTACCATACAAACGACATCATGTTAATGGCATACGTGGACGATAAACTAAATAAAACGGAATATTTGCAAACACATAAATATGCTACTGTATAATTGATTAAGTCCGCAGAAAAACAACATTTGGGCAGGTAAGGGCGCACACACAGACGCCGTCGGTGGGGAGACGATTCAGGTGAAGCCGGAGAATGTGGAAGTCTCTCTTACCGGCGACAGTCCCAGTAACACAGCTCCAGTGTCTCGGTTATTGCGGCAGTGGAAATTTCCCAAAGCAGCAGAGCACTATACCTGCTACTTGACCTCAACCAGCTCAAACACTCACAAAAATGTGCAGGCATGTGCAAAACTGTAAATAAATAACCTCAACGTTAACGTCTCACTTCCGCCAACAGCTTAAGCCAAGTATCAGTTGTCGGCGGTCTTGTGCTGTACTCTTTGGAAAAGTGAGTAAATGTAGCGTAGGATGAAAAGGAAGAAAAGCATTTCTCCAGGTCTCACTACCACGGGTTTCATCAACAGGGAAATGACACAGATTTCTCTTCACATGAGCCTGTAAGGACGGTGATACTTGGCGTCAGGCGTTTTGGCTCAGAGATCAGAGGGCTGATTTACGAGAGTAAAGAAGAAAGTGGGATACTCGCTTGTTCTGACGTTTGTTCTATGGGGGCTACTCTCTCTCTCTGACGTTTGTTCTATTGGGGCAAAACGAATAAAGAGGAGAGGAGAGACGTAACGAAGGAGGCTTCAAACGCACATCAATTAAATTGTCTCTGCCACCCAGAGAAGTCGCTCTAACTGGGAAAGTCTTCAGAAACTGGATGTGACGCGCTTCCTCGGGTACTGTGTGCACGCAGCTTTGGGGCCTGACACTGTCCAAGGGGAAGTGGCAGCTATTTTGGAAACCAAGTGGCCAGAAAGGTACACAAAGATTGTCTTTGTTGTTGACACTGACAAGACCAGCTCTCTCAAATACACACACACACACACGTCACTGCAGCAGTCAATCCCAGCGGCACACCCCCTAGCACAGGCTTGGGCGTCAGACAACCGCCACGCTAATTTGGGAGGGAGGGCAATCCCGTAGCCTCCCCTGTGGAGCTGACTGACCGTCCACACGCATGGAGGCAGTCCAGGCCCACCCCCTTCAAGCGGCAGCCAGGCTACGACTTGCACGCTGACCCTCTGGGGGTATTCCAGATGACCACTAATAACACAGGTCCAGTGACAGACTCATTACGGCAAGACACCTAGCAACCTGCCAGCGTCTCCTCCAAACAATCGCACCTATCCCCCTGACGGTATGCTCCCTACCTCCCCCGCTAGGGTATAGAGTCCCCAACTAGCAGCAACTCTGGTTCCACAAAACCTTGGGGGATAAGCCATCAAGGCCATAATTTGAGAACCTCCATGTTTTTAATGGAAATGCAGGACAAAGAAAGAAAAACGGTTCATCATACATACCGCTAGGTATGTAAACTAGGCCAAAATAGATAGCGATATGTGTGTGTTGACATAATGCATTGGCATGCACATCACTGTAAAAGGAGGTAATTTCTTTCCACTTTATATGGAAAAATACATAAAGAAACAAGGAGGAAAGGGGAAGCTGGTGAAGTGTGGCGCCTGCCAAGGCTGAGGCATTAGCATGGGGACTGGGGACTGGGGACAGAGCAGACTGGATGTTCCTCTCATCTGTCCAAGGCGCTTTGATCCGTTACAGTGGCAGGGTTTCTGCTGGACGGGAGCCGCCAAGCCCGTATCCTGACTACTCATCCACCAAGCGACTGCCTTCACCGTACAGCCACGCGGCACTGTCCTGAGGCGCCACAGAAGGCCGTTTTTCAGCCTCTCTGCGGACATTACCATGTACAGATCTATATCTTTATATACTCGTAGTGATAAAGGGAGGGTAATTCAACACTACCAGCACAGGCTGGGGCGGAGAGGAAGTGGTAGGACTGGTCACCTCCGGCCCAATCAGCGCCACTCACTTTAGACTCAAAACTGTAGCTGGTAAGAGGGTCAATGCTGATTGGAGGAGAAGCATGTCCCTCTTGGCGGCACTGCCAACCCACGGGAGAAGAACAGACACGAGCCGTTTCCCCACCCACTTCACGACTGAGCCACTCGGGAGGCACTGCTTTCTTCAGCTTTTGGAGTCTGATCAATTGAGTCGGCTGCAGTTCCATCCAATTCTATCCCCGTTTCAAACCGAACCCAACCAAACGTCCCGAACACTAGCACGTCTCATTATAACAACATCTCTGTTTGCTCAGAGATCATCTTTAATGAGCGTGTCAATATTTTTAGAACAGAGTAATTCTTAAAAGTAAGCATCTCTGTTCTCGTGTTCTTATTGGTTTTAGGTGAAGGTGCGAAGACTGAGAGAGAAAAAAGACAGGGCATGTGGAGGGAGGGTCAAAAGCCAGACATGGAGAATCGGAGTTGGGACATGCCTCACTTAGGCAGATGAAGCGATAGGTCCACAGACAGATGATGTCACGGGGAAGACACTGAAGGATGATTAGTGGTTGGGATAACAGAGAAGGAAAAGCAATAATAAACCCATCCAAGGAAGGCGGGGGTGTGTAAGATAGACCCCCAGATAGCGGACCGGCGCGTATAAATAAGGCATTATGCCACGTGGCACAGATAAAGCAGCGGTTCAGATGTAATTATGCTCCCTGGATGGCGACTGATGGGTGGATAAAGGGGGAGAACAAAAGTATCCAAACAAGAGGGGGGCTCTCCGGTGACTGATCTGTCCCCCGTCCAGCTCACTAAAGGGTTCAACGCTGAACTGGGTAAAGGAAGACCGGAAGACCATAGCCCAGGGCCAGAGTGAATAACGGCGTGAGGACGCCA
Organism: Hiodon alosoides; assembly: GCA_025775065.1. Lineage (NCBI taxonomy): Eukaryota > Metazoa > Chordata > Actinopteri > Hiodontiformes > Hiodontidae > Hiodon > Hiodon alosoides. The sequence goes on along the minus strand of JAOYSI010021809.1, from coordinate 1,907 downwards.
GACCTTTGCACACTCTCACCGCGTCTCTTTGCCCTTCCCCTTCTGCTTCTCCTTGCGGGTGCGCGCCTCCGCAGCGGTGCTGGTGCTCAGGCCCTGGGGCGCGTCCCTCAGGCCGAAGCTCTTGGCGGCGTGTCCCAGGTGCAGGCTGCGGATGTGGAAGATGTGCTTCAGGGGGGCTGGGTACGTCGTGTATGCCCGCAGGAAAGACTGCAGAGCTGTGCAGATAGGGAGGGAAAAGATGACGAGATGGGCCAAGACAAAAAAACGAAAACATTTCTTACTATAAAGATTTTTATTTTCTCATCAGTAATTCAGGAGGCCATTTTAGGCCGTTCACTTTGTATCATTCTGACCAGCTACGGAGCGAAATCAGAGACTACCAACAGTAAACCCATTATACTCCAACCCAAATCACTGTCGGCTGTTTATCCAGAAGTCAAGTGTCATGTATGCATCTGCAAAAGGGCAGACTGACTTTATTCAGTGAGGGAGTGTGTTTGACCTTAGCCATATTAATGGATCCCCTTTTCACAGTTATTCTTTGGCCTTGGATTTAATGCCCTTTCTCTCTCTGTCCTAACATCACAGCCATAACATCTAGCATGGCAGTCCTCCACTTTACCGGTTCATCTCCCTTTGTTCTGAAGTCGTCTGGGTTAATTCCGAGAAAAAGTTTATGAGCAAATACTGCCTTCCCGCTTCTGCGCGACAATGCGGTCCCCTGGGGTTCGGGTCAATGACTGCTCATCACATCTGTGCCTGTCTCGCTATTTGCCCTGCGTTCGTGGCGTTTTCCCGGCCTGGGAGCGAGAGGCGTTGAAGTTAAAACTGATCAAACTTCATGTGCTCACAAAGAGAGCTGGCGTCTGTGGACCGCAGAGTCCTTTCCACTGAGCGGCCTCCGGGTCCTGGCCAAGTCTCCTTTACCATCAGCTTATGTAGCAGAGTAGAAGGGGAAGGTTTCAAAAGGCCATTCTCCCCCCGGGGGGCCAGTAACGGAGTGCCGTTTCAGACCAGCCCAGCCTAGCCTCAAACTGAAGCATTTAAAACAACACTGTTACAATTCCTTTAATTACAGATTCGAATGCGTTTTTAAAAACGATTCACATTTATTATTCATCCAAGTGAAGGACTCGTTAAAGCACAGCGAAGGAAAAAGATTTTTGACTAGATCAAACTAACAATGCATTAGATTAATTAGAAGGCTGTTCAAAAGGCACTGGAGCCCCATTTGTATTGACCGTTTGTAATGGAGTACATTCTGCAGAACGTTTTACTACGTAGAGGTAAATTACCAATTACACATTTTGAGTGTGTTAGAAGGCAATCATACTGTCAGGCGCAAAATGACCACAAGCAGTTCCAACAGCAGGATGAATTATTGTGCAAAACCCAAAGTCATTTTCTGAAGGACCAGTTCCATCCCTGAAATGAAGATAATGTGCAAGCTTGCGATGATTTCCCAGTTTGAATCACACAAGAGCAGCAGAGTGATGTTTTACGGTGACAGTCCAGAGTGTGGACAGTCTGCAGCACACCTGATCATGTTCCCAGAGGTGCAAGCACCTCCCAGCATGATGGAAAGTAATGATTATGGCTACTGTCACAGGAAATACCCAGCCAGACTAATGTACCATAAAAGCTACCTTTCTTGGCTGCCTGAACAGTCTCTTCGTTGGCGTGAACAACATTCTCGAACTCAGTCTGTAACACTGTGGCCCGTTCCCTTACTTCCTGCTGCATGGCCCCTGCAGACTTCTAGACAGAGAGATTAACAGTGTAAAACAATGCATGCACAAAACACATGGGTGGATGTATGCTATGGATGAACATGTAACACACACACACACACACACACACACACACACACACACACACACACACACACACACACACACACACACACA
>JAOYSI010021798.1:6139-34654 GCA_025775065.1 Hiodon alosoides | reverse complement strand
TGAAGTGATAATCCAAGGTTCATCTGTGCCATAATGGCTTCAAGCCAGAATATTGATGCGATGTTGACCCGTGTCTCCACGGAGCAGACAAAGCAGGCCATGGCGACGATCCTGACTGACCTGCGAGAGGGCGACCACTTCAACCTCATCACTTTTTCCGACAAGGTTCACATCTGGAAGAAAGGCGGAACCGTGAGGGCCACTCCCCGGAATGTGCTGGAAGCAAAGGATTTTGTCAAAAAGATCAACGCAGCCGGGTGTAGGTATTGCAGGGAATAACTGGGCTCATCCAAAGGACTAATGCCTTCATCGTGAGGAAGGGTAAACCCAGGGGGACTAACTGGGGGGACCCAGTTAGTGATCATCTCTGGATCTCCCATTGCTTGCTTCTTTGCTTCTTGCAAGTCCACCAGTGTGAGACCTGCGTCACTCACTGCGTGTCTTTCCCCGTGTTCAGGGACCAACATCAACGCTGCCCTGCTTTCCGCCGCCCACCTTGTGAGCCCAGCCGCGGCCAGTCCAACGCCGGCTCCAGGGAGTCGGCGGGTTCCCCTGGTCATCTTCCTGACGGATGGTGAGGCCACCATCGGCGTGACGTCGGGGGAGGCCATACTGCGGAACGCCAGGAGCGCCCTGGGCTCCACCTCGCTGTTCGGCCTGGCGTTTGGGGACGATGCGGACTTCCCCCTGTTGCGGCGCCTCACCATGGAGAACCGGGGCGTGACCAGAATGGTGTATGAGGACGCGGATGCTGAGCTGCAGCTGAAGGGATTCTATGATGAAGTGGCTAGCCCCCTGCTGTCCGACGTCCAGCTCTCCTACTTGGACGACCAGGCCTACGATGTCACGCGAGCCCTCTTTCCCAACTACTTCCAGGGCTCAGAGCTCGTGGTGGCCGGGCGAGTGAAGCCTGGGTTGAGGGACCTCAAGGTCTCCTTGACCGCCACTGACTCGAGCCAGAAGCTGAAACTGGAGAACGACATGCCCGCTTCCAAACCCGAGGGCAATGTAACGGCCTCATCCCTGGGCTGCCCAGGAGGCAGGGTGCAGGGCATCTCCAGTTTTGTGCGTCGCCTGTGGGCCTACTTCACCATTAAGGAGCTACTCCAGGCCAAGCTGAACAGCAGCGATCCTGCCACGCAGCGCCTCCTGGGCGAGAAGGCCATCAATCTCTCACTCAAGTACAACTTTGTCACCCCAGTCACCTCTCTGGTTGTAGTGAAGCCAGATGTGGATGAAACAGCCCCTAATTCTACCACTGGTTCATCATCAACTACTACCCCCACCCCGACCACCACCACCCCTACTACCACCGCTAGCACAACCAGTACAACTTTAAGCAAAGTGGCCCACCCCCATACCCCTATCCACAATTTAAAGATGGCATCCCCCACCAAAAAGCCCAGTTCCAACTCCAGCACCAAGACAAGTAAACCAAAACCAGACGCAGTCACCAAACTCCCTCCCCCTGGGCTGCACACTACGAGTCGCCCCCTACACAGCCCTCATCCTGGGAAACCTTTTGTTTCACCAAACCCTGCAAAGACAGCACTTCCAGTGCAATCTAATAAAACCACCAGCCCTGTTAAAACCACTCCCCCGCCCTACTCCGGGAAAGCCTCTCTACCCCCCTCTGAACCGGAAAATGGCACCGCAGCCGCCACGCATCCTCACCATCCACACGTCACTACCCTCCTCGACGGGCAGCTGTCTGTTCCGCCACCCACGGTGCCTCCACTTGGAACTGACTCTGCCACTGATGGGGGTTTTGCCACTCTAGTTGCTGCCACCTTTGTGCCCATGCCAGGTGTCACTGATGCTCCCAGACAATGGGAAGTTTCTGGGCTGCTGGGTAAGTCCTACCTCTTGAAAGCGACATCAGCAAAATCAGATTAATACGTTTTTGCTACCGTCTATGCGATTCACTTGTTCTCTTGGGGTTTATTTCAAGTGCAAGATCTGGTCATTGTTCAAAGCCAGGAAGCAGGTAGAGCTGCACAAATCCCCTGCGTGAATACCGTTTAATCTTGAGATGGCAAGATTTGGCCATTATGCCCTAAAAACGTTCTGCCCGGTTTGTGAAGATAATGTATTTCCTATCCATGTGGGAACCAGCGCCTTTGAGGTGAATCACGTTCTTTGAAGGAAAGGAAATGAATCCTTGGCCCTACTTATCTGTCTAGGTGCTCGTATATGCCATAGATGTGTAAAAGCTAACTGACTGCCACAGAGCTCCAGAATTCAGCTTCCGGCCTAACACTGAGTGCTGCTCTTTAGATGCATTGGCTGCCACTCCCTGTAGGTTGGCGACCCAGCATGCCCCAGGATATTAAGGAATATGCCATTCACTAAAAGTCTACGTATCAATCCACTTCCGGAATAAAAAACACTGGATTCAAATCTGTGAAAACCAAGCTGAGACGCCGCTTGTAATTGCAAAATGTCCCCTTTGTTTCCCCTCCAGATGTTTCTACTGTTATTCAGTTTTTGAGCAAGGGTAAGATATTCACACTCGCAGATCCGTTGCATGTGTTTGTGCAGTTGTTCGTTCTTTAAAAAAATTCTCTCGTTTTGTTCTTTCCCAGACTGTGTTGCGTTGTAGATGTTAGCCTATGAAGGGATTCATTTATTCAAGGCCCTTTTCTTATTGTGGATCTATTTACTCTGCCAGAATCATACTCTGTAGAAGGGTATTGTTTAGTAGTAAGGTATGAGACAAATATATTCTGTTGACTGTGTGGATTTGTTGTGGGATGTTGGTGTAGGTGTCAATCTTTATCTTCTTTCTTTTTAGACATGGACCTCGATGACGGTGAGTTCCTCCACCCCACCAGGAATAAGAAAATGTTAAACCTAGAATCAAAAACCTCTAAATAAGCAGAAGAAAAAATCACAAAAGCATTTTCTGCTGACTGATTTTCATCCATGATAGGAACATCTAATCCAGCTCTGTTTCATTTCACAGATTATGATGAAAATTTTGACTCTGACTACGTCCTTGGATATGACTCTCGTAAGAAAAAGGGCATGTTAAAAACATGTTACACCAGCATGAATTGTAAAAAAAAATCAGAAATTTTGCTGTAGTATCGCATGTTCATTGTATTTATTGGATCAATTGCAATGAACATCTTTCCTTAGTCCTGCTATTGAGAACTTCAAACCCAACATTGGCTATTCAGGGTCCGACCTCCAGTTCATCTCACTCTAGAATGATAGTGTTTGTTTACGTTTTCATTTGTGTGAAGGTCAAAATCCAAATTACGTTTGAAAGAAAGTGTACTAAGGCTAATTAGATTCCTTCCGATCAAGGGCAAGTAGAAGCTCACACCATTGATATTTAATTGGAATCAATGAACCAGTACCTGAATATCACAGGCAGGCCTGCCACACTGTATAAAGGTGTATTGCAGATCAAGGACTACTTCCGCTATGCAAGCAAAACATCTAGCTATTAGTTAAATTAATGCATACTATTTGGTAGATATCAAAGCTAAATCCATTAAGCAAAAAAATTGCATATACATATATCTAGCCAATATTATGGATTAATATAACATCCATCTAGTTATTTAGCCCGCATAGCTGTGTTAGACCATGATTGTAACTGTGTTTAATCCCCCAACAGCAGGGATGGGGACGACAAATGATTTTAGCAATGAGGTTTAGATTATTCCTGTTTCTGTGCTACGCTCATGGGCAAAACGTATTTTGCAAATGGTTTTAGAAGATCACAGTTTTGCTGTTAGAACTTGATGAACAGATGATTCTGTTACAAATGTTCGTTTGGAGCCATTCAGTAATTAGAGTATTTGAACAGTTTCTACCACTTGTAATTTTAGGGGCTGTTGCAGACCAGTATGGTATGTAATTAATCATGAATGTTGTATAAGTAAATGGTGTATTGAAATTGAATTGGCCACATTTGAATGCATAATAAGTTCTATGACGTTTCTTAGTGGTGTTATACGGTGTCGTTCATTCATTCATTAATAACGTTTTAGCTGTTCTTCGGGTCCTGCTAGTACATAAGTGTGCTCTGTGGCATCAGAGTGGGGTTAGGTGTGATGCTTGTCTGAGGTCTTTCCTTGTCCTTGTGTGTCCCTCCAGGAAGAGCATCCATTCAGTTACCCCTGAGAGTCTTTGCCTCAGGTAGCGTTGACTGGGTCGAAAGAGAATCCATTGTCATGTATCGATACGTTCAGCATATCAACACATTCAGCATATCAACACATTCAGTAAATCAACACATTCACCATATCAACACATACAGTAAATCAACACATTTACCATATCAACACATTCAGTAAATCAACACATTCAGCATATCAACACATTCAGTAAATCAACACATTCACCTGCATATCAACAAATTCAGTAAATCAACACATTCAGCAAATCAACACATTCACCATATAAACACATTCAGTAAATCAACATATTCAGTAAATCAACACATTTTAGTAAATCAACATTCAGTAAATCAACACATTCAGTAAATCAACACATTCAGGAAATCAACACATTCAGTAAATCAACACATTCAGTAAATCAACACATTCAGTAGATCAACACATTCAGCATATCAACACATGCTACGCTCATGGGCAAAACGTTTTTTGCAAATGGTTTTAGAAGATCACAGTTTTGCTGTTAGAACTTGATGAACGGATCATTCTGTTACAAATGTTCGTTTGGAGCCATTCAGTAATTAGAGTATTTTAACAGTTTCTACCGCTTATTATTTTAGGGGCTGTTGCAGACCAGTATGGTATGTAATTAATCATGAATGTTGTATAAGTAAATGGTGTATTGAAATTGAATTGGCCACATCTGAATGCATAATAAGTTCTCTGATGTTTCTCAGTGGTATTATACGGTGTCGTTCATTCATTCATTAATAACGTTTTAGCTATTCTTCGGGTCCTGCTAGTAAAGTGTGCTCTGTGGCATCAGAGTGGGGTTAGGTGTGATGCTTGTCTGAGGTCTTTCCTTGTCCTTTTGTCCCTCCAGGAAGCGCATCCATTCAGTTACCCCAGAGAGTCTTTGCCTCAGGTAGCGTTGACTGGATTGAAAGAGAATCCATTGTCATGTATCGATACGTTCAGCATATCAACACATTCAGCATATCAAAACATTCAGTAAATCAACACATTCAGCATATCAACACATTCAGCATATCAACACATTCAATAAATCAACACATTTAGCATATCAAAACATTCAGTAAATCAAAACATTCAGTAAATCAACACATTCAGCATATCAACACATTCAATAAATCAACACATTTAGCATATCAAAACATTCAGTAAATCAACACATTCAGCATATTAACACATTCAGCATATCAACACATTCAATAAATAAACATATTCACCATATCAACATACAGTAAATCAACACATTCAGTAAATCAACACATTCAGTAAATCAACACATTCAGCAAATCAACACATTCACCATATCAACACATTCAGTAAATCAACACATTCAGCATATCAACACATTCAGTAAATCAACACATTCAGCATATCAACACATTCAGTAAATCAACACATTTACCATATCAACACATTCAGTAAATCAACATATTCACCATATCAACATTCAGTAAATCAACACATTCAGTAAATCAACACATTCAGCAAATCAACACATTCAGTAAATCAACACATTTAGTAAATCAACACATTCAGTAAATAAACACATTCAGCAAATCAACACATTCAGTAAATCAACATTCATAGAATCAACACATTCAGTAAATCAACATTCAGCATATCAACACATTCAGTAAATCAACACATTCAGCATATCAACACATTCAGCAAATCAACATATTCAGCATATCAACACATTCAGTAAATCAACACATTCAGCATATCAACACATACAGTAAACCAACACATTCACTATATCAACACATTCAGTAAATCAACACATTCACCATATTAACACATTCAGTAAATCAACACATTCAGTAAATCAACATTCATAGAATCAACACATTCAGTAAATCAACACATTCAGTAAATCAACATTCAGCATATCAACACATTCAGTAAATCAACACATTCAGCATATCAACACATTCAGCAAATCAACACATTCAGCATATCAACACATTCAGTAAATCAACACATTCAGCAAATCAACACATTCAGTAAATCAACACATTCAGTAAATCAACACATTCACCATGCACAGTCCTCCAGTAGTTGTTGTTTTTTTCCCTGTGTCCGTAATGAGTGCTGTTCTCTCTTTTGCTGTAGTGGATGGAGACCCCCATTTTGTGGTCCAGCTCCCTAAAAAGGATCAGAGCCTGTGTTTTACAATAGATGGCCGGGCCAACGATGTGCTTCGACTGCTAGAAGACCCAGAGAAAGGTATTGTGGTGGTGGAGATGTAAGCCAGTTATGTTGATGGTGTACGGGTGTTCTTGGCACTTTCAGATAAATACGTTTTTTTTAATGATTAGATTTTTGAGTTGAACTGACAGCCCTGCATGTCCCTGGTTGCTTCCTCCCACAGGAATCGTAGTAGACGGACACTTGATGTGGGCCCCCTCCAACCACGACCTCAAGGACCGGGCCCGGACCTACTTTGACCTGCTCACCATCTCTGCACCCTTGGGCGGGGCAGGGAGCTTGGTAGTCACAGTGACGATGGACGAGGTGGTGTTGGAGGGGGAGGGACGGGAGAGGATTTCCACCAACGAGCCGGGGTCGGTGGCACGGCAGGGCCTGAAGGTCACCGTGGACCACCATCGGCGCTGCTGGGTGGAGTTGGGGCAGGGTCTGCGCTTCCTCATACTCTTCCACCACTACAAGCACCCTACTTACCTGCAGATGGCACACCTGGGATTCTACATTGCCGATGGCCGAAGCCTGTCTCCTCTCACACAGGGACTGTTGGGTATGTCACATTTTTTGTTTACACAATTAATTCAAATAACTGTAATTTCTTTTAAGGTAGTAAGGTACCACTCATTGAAGTACAATAGAAAAATGACAAAGAGGTGCCGAGTACATTTTTACTGCCATTTTTTTTATTTAACCCTGCTGGTCTGATCTCTTCTGCTTCAGGGTTTTGCTTTGTTTGTATCCTCCAAAATTGTTGACTGGGGGAAAACAAAGTTTTAAATTTGATCCATTTCTGTTTCTTTTCTCCCTCCCTTGCAGGCCAGTTTCAGCATGCAGACGCTGAAATAATGGGTGCCAAGAATCCTCAGGGGACCGGGGTGAGACTTCACACGGAGGGGGTGCTGAGGAGGGGAGCAACGCGGATCCCCGTCACCCTTCAGGACAAGAACATGACGGATGGGTGGGAGAAGCAACATCTGGCCAAGTGCTGGGTGGTGGCCAGGGTAGACGTAGAGCGACTCCTTGGGCACCCGTACCAGAGCTATGTGGTGGACCGACTCTGAGCCCTCCCTCGCCACAGAGTCACGTGGAGTCCTTGTGAGGTCACACGGGCAGTGAAATCATTCATCCTGTTGAGCTACCATGCTGCAGTGCCATCACCTGATGAAAACCCTGGCTGGGGTTACATTACTTTGTCTCCTTCAACCCTTCCCACTCTCATACCCCCACATGTATCTTATCTGATAAAGATGGAGAGGGCAAGCAAGAAAAGGGGAGAGAGAAAGAGACTGACAGAACGCAAGTTCCAACAGACAAGCCACACTGAGAAGAAGACAACTTGTACAAGTCTGTCACTTTAAAACAAGGCCATGAATGAGAGTATTTCTACTGAAACGCTGAGAGACATAGACCCTTTTTGATAGTAATCTTATTGTAATGAGTGAAGGTCTGACCACCACAGAAAATGTATTTCATCTTCTCAACAGCAAGGCAATCAATCTAAATCTCAGCTGCTGCCAGTAAGATACTTGGAACATGTTTTATAGCTTCTTTGTACATCAGCAAACTAAAGATTTTAACTCTATACATTGTACACTGTATATTTACCCTTCTGAAAACAGCAGTTTCCTTTATGTTTTGTCTTGGTTTCACTGTGAAATACAAATATATGTGTGTGTGTGTGTGTGTGTGTGTGTATATATATATATATATATATATATATATATATATAAATATGTGTGTGTGGAGTCCTTTAAAAATAACTCTTTATTAATATACTATATATTTTTCAGAGTATATAAAAAAATGTCAACATCTAAAACTTGACATGAGTATGTAGTGCAGAAACACTACATTTTATATTAGTGATGTTTATAATTCTTTAGACACATTCACACAGTTCAAATTTACCAGTTTCAGTTTGCCATGTGCCTTTACTTTAATATTTTTTATTCATTTTTCTTCAGTTGTTTTAATTCCATTTGTTGCACAAGACAATAAGTACGGTTCAGATACTAGTGTTCAAATGAAGACCACAAGCCACCTACTTACTCGTCAGTCAGAATAAGTTACGACAGATTAAAGAGAGGTTTGTGTTTTTTCATCATCTTCAATAGAGCCAAAGAAATTAACATTGAATAAAATCCATCTTTTAAAAAATGAAATAAATAAAAAGTGGGAGCAAGGGTACAATATATGTAGTAGGCGAAATGAATAAAAATCCTTTAAATATTTATGCTTGTTAAGTAAAACCACCGAATCCGGTTTTACCGAGTGCAAGTCACTAAGAACAATCAAATTTCACAATACAGTACAGGTTGGCCAGTTTAAGCTTATAATCGTTCCACCGACAAACAGAGAACCAACAAATAACTTTTAGCTTGAAGGGTGGACCATGATAGTTGATGGTGGAAGCAAAAAGTAGCCATGGGTTCCGTCTACAAATCAGGCCAGGCCACGCCCCCCTCTTTAGTGAAATTTGTTCCTGTCCGAGGGCTGGTTGTCAAAACCTCATCTAGATATCCGGTTGTTCTTGCTTTGGGCCAGCTGGTTGGAAAAAACAAGCCCAGTCCCCACAATCACAGATATTTGTGTATTTGTATTTTTTAATAAGAGGTTTTGACTAGGAGGTGGGTTTAATGCGAGTCATTTACTGTGTTCTGGAAAAGCAAGAAAAATATGGAAAACCCTTATACCACAAGTAAAAATTGTCTCAGTCGAGTTAATCTTGTGTTAAAAACGCATTCCATTCATTTCTGAGACCCTACCGTTTCTCGGTAATAAAACTTCTTAAACATAGCTAGCTAGGTAAAACCAGTGTGCATAATTTTGATTCACTGACCTTTTGTGTAAGATGTATTTGAATGTCTGAGCATATCTCAGGATATTGATTAAATTCCAGTAAGATTTTAGAGCAACACACACAAAAACAAATATGAGTTTGAATATACACAATGCAACAAAGATAGTTTAATGTCTGACTTTGAGATGGGGGCGGGAGGACAGTTTAGGGGGTGTATGAGTGGTAGTGAGAGTGAGGATGAGTGAAATCCTTCATGCCAATGTTCCGTTACGCAGGAACAGTCTATAGGAAAATTATCCTTAATGGGTCTGAAACTCTGGCCATTGCACATTTATACCTGATCAGGAAATGTCAGATGGCATCCTGTCTTTTCTGAAAGAGGAATATGTTTGGAAAGGGGCGGGTTAGACTGAAGGGTGGCCAGAATGATGGGTCTGGTTTGAGATGAGTGGTAAATGGGACTACACCAGGTATAAACGCTACTACGGGTCTTGGTGTTAGTCAACCAAGCGATTTTAGTCACTCCGTAACCACACAGATACACATACACAGTACGGAGCTCACACTCAGCTAAAATATTGCACAGTTACCATCTGTACCTCACTTTTTTATTAGTGCTGAGGATTTTTGTTAATTTAGGAATAGACTGAAGCCAACCCAGGGGGGAAAGAATCTTCTCATTTCTGTTTTTTCGAACCCGAAGTACCTCCACAGCAGGGAAAACATGAACAACGCGGAGGGTAAACGTGGCTGTCTGGTGTGCTCAGTGATGGCCGAGATTTAAGGCTTGGGGGGAAACTTTGACCTACTTTGCTACCACACAAACAAACAACAAACCCTTGTATTTTGGCACCTTTAAAAAAAACAACAACCCCAAGGTCTTCTTGTAGCAACTAGGTGGTAAAAGGATGCAAACAAGTAACAGCTTCTGAGTGCCACACTTCGACTCCTGCTCCACAGAACAGGGGCCGCATGTTTCGCACACTGCCGACAAACGGAGTCGCCTTCCACGCATCAGGCTAACTCAAGCTACAACATCAACGCGCCAACTAATAGTGTAGCCCTGTCTCCAGAAACAAATTATCTAAAGACTTATATTAAAGTTAAGAAAATCACGTTCAAATATATGCCATCGGCGGGAGGCTTTGCCCCTGCCAGAATAACCTCATGAAAAATAACAAAGATATTTGAACAATATGATATGCTCTAGTGCTTTCTCCACAAGCTGAGACTTCAGTCCGCGTTCTTTGCGCCAATTAAAAAAAGAAGAAGATACATATTAAGCGAGGCTGTAATTCTATAATTATGTCAAATCACCGCCGCCTGTCTTTTTTGTCCAGCTGCCTAACACTTTCTTCTCCGTTCTGGCCTTCACCGTCAGACGTTTTTACTGTCGCTGACGCTACTTCCCCTCCGACCACTCATCCACCCTGCTCATGCAGCTCCCCTACAAGTCTCGCTTCTAAACCGCGCAACAGCGCCTCCTTCCCTTCCAAATCATTCCTGTTAACTTCATAACCCCAGCAAGCAAATTTCTTCTGCACCAGCCCAGATCATACGCCCGAAAAAACACCTACGCTATCAAGAAGGCAGGGCTGACTGACTGATCATGAGTGTTTTTAGGGCACATCGTAAGGACACTAAGTTGAAGATCACTAGCGTTACCCATCTATGCCCCCGTCTGAACTACTGTCCCTCGCAACGCAGCAGGCTTTCACAGTATACTTGGAACACCCCCTCTGTGTAATACATATACGTGCATGTTAATGAGGTGCGGCCGACGGTCACTGCAAAAGCCACATTAGCAAAACTCCTCCCCTATTTGCTTTGTACAGTTTTAAACACAAAGGCGTAAGCATGTTAATAGTTAATGTAATCTGTGATGAATACATGTGTCTGTCTCGGTGCACTCTACGATGCAAAGCTCCAATGAAAATGCCCTAAGTAACTAGATAAAGACCGATAAGGGCTAGATTCAAAGATATACCTAAAAATTAATGATAAATGGCATAAATCTACGCAGACGTTTCCCACTGAAACTTGAAGATGTCACGACATCGTGTGCATGTAATTTGCAATATTAGCTCGCAGAAACAACATTTATCCAGTAAGGTACCAAAAGAGACAGTTTTTTTTTTTTTTCTTTTGCTTTTTTACTGTACTGTACTAGTGCCAACTCTGCTTTTCGGTGACGCTGTAGTGAAGAGAAGAGAGGAAGAGAGGAATAGAAGGTATGCGCCTGAGCGCGGGTGTAGGAGCGCGCGCGCATTTAGGGAGGTGAAGATGGAGCACGAGGTGGGCCAACGAGGGGAAAGGAGGAGGAGGAAGAGGGAATCTGAAGGAAGATCGGCTCACACCCCCCCCGACCCTTTGCCCCTCTCTTCCAACACCCCCAAAGACCCCACACATCACTGCGGCCCTCATTCAGCCTGTCCCGCCCCCCTCCCTGCAGCGCCCTCCACTCTCACTGCTCGTCCTCCCCGAACACGTCGTTCTGTTTGCGCTTCATGTTTTCAAAGTCAAAGTCGCTGCCCGTCATGCGCTTGTAGATGTCCTTGATGTCGTTGCAGGTCGTCTCGAAGTGGGTGGTGGCGTCGTACGCCCGCGAGGCAAATATCTGCGTGACACAGAATCATTCGTTGGACACATATTAAATTACCCCGCACCATTCCCAGCCTGTATGTTATGCATCCTGAGTAACAGAGCTACAGGAATCCATATGTGGCAATAGAGCTGGACTGACCTGGCTCTCTGTGCCGTCGTCTGTTGGTTCATAAAGGTCACTGATTGCCACAAACCTGCAGACAAAGCAACAGGACACAGGTTGAAGGTCACGATAGAAAAGCCACCATAATTCATATCGATCGGGGGGCACTTTTCAGTTCTAAACAAAACAAAGAGGACAGAGAGGGTGTGGGACAGAAATAGTGGTGTGACAAAAGAAAACTATGAGAGGCATGTCTTTTGTCCCACCAGGGACACCGTCAGTGGACTTTCGCTAAAAGAAAAAGACAAATGTCAAAAATGGGGACTGACTTCTGATCAATGGGCTCCAGCAGCTCCAGTGCAGGTTCGATCTCGGCCTCCGGGTCGCCGGTCTCCACGGTGGTGCTGACAATGGCGATGTATTTCCCCTGAGCTGCCACGTTGTGGGCGTAGGAGATCATGCACACGTAAATATCTGGCAGGAAGAGACGAGGACAACTTTAGACTGGATGCGTGTGGTGTTGTACTAGCGACACAGGTATTCTCACTGGTTCTTCTTACAGCACAACAAGGTAAAGATTTGTTGCAAGTTAATTTACAGGTTAGTTAGATAAAATAAGATAAATAAATACGTTTTATTTGTTGCTAAAAGGATGATACAAAATCTTTGGAGATACTTGGCCTCCTACCTCCAAAAGCAATGGCATGGCCCTAAGCGAGAAAGTGTTGTTTTCCATGCAGTGAATCCTACATGTGATTAACTCTCCCTGCGTTTGTGTGCGATAAACTCTCCCTGCGTTTGTGTGCGATAAACTCTCCCTGCGTTTGTGTGCGATAAACTCTCCCAGCGTTTGTGTGCGATAAACTCTCCCCACGTTTGTGTGCGATAAACTCTCCCAGCGTTTGTCTACGATAAACTCTCCCCGTCTTTGTGAGCGATAAACTCTCCCTGCGTTTGTGTGCGATAAACTCTCCCCGTCGTTGTGTGCGATAAACTCTCCCCGCGTTTGTGTGCGGTAATCTCTCCCAGCGTTTGTGTGCGGTAAACTCTCCCTGTCGTTGTGTGCGATAAACTCTCCCTGCTGTTGTGTGCGATAAACTCTACCTGCTTTTGTGTTCGATAAACTCTCCCCGTCTTTGTGTGCGATAAACTCTCCCCGTCTTTGTGTGCGATAAACTCTCCCCGTCTTTGTGCCTAAGGCCCTCTATGGTTCTGGTCTCTTAACCGACTTGCGGTTGACCTGGTTCTGGTCTCATACCCGACTTGCGGCTGACCGGGTACTGGTCTCTTACCCGACTTGCGGTTGACCTGGTTCTGGGGGATGATGATCTGGCACGAGTTTGCGTCGTTGGTGTTCTTGATGGGGTGGCTGAGCACGCAGATCACGCGGATGACCTGGCCTGATTTACGCACCCGGTCCGGGATGTAGCTGGGGTCACAGATCAGCTGCTTACAGCGCGCCACCTGCAGGAGGGAGGGAGAAAGACAGTAGCCTCGGTGCTTTCTTACCAAGCTCCCACTGTGGTCACCTTACTGGCTTCGATAACCGGTCAAAAATCTGCAGTCATTCCTAACAACTGGAATGAACGGTACAGTGTCACCGCAGTTACATATCACGTTTTACAGAGAATGGAATATTTTGCTATGGTAAGAAATGTCGACAACGCCGGGTTAAGTGAATCTGTTCTCAGCCAATGCCAACATTTTATTTTAATTATTATTATGATTATAATAACAACTGCCAGCGTATTATTGAGTCAATTGTCAAATTGTCGCTAATCCCCCACAAAAAATGAGTAGTTCTGTTGTGCGTCCATTGAACATACACAGTATTCGCTCTCTTCATGAAATACGCGGCAAGAACGCGCAGAACTACACGAGAGCTACAATTACACCGAGTGGTCGCTACGTTTCCCGGCGGGCCTGCAAATGGGCAGACTGTTCCCCTTGGCAGGGCACCCCCTGAGCATGCACGCAGCATGCAACAGGTTGCAGCACTGTGGTAAATCCTTCAGGTCTCCTTCCGTCGAGACCGCCAGGAGAAAGCTGGGTGAGGACCGCAGGGAACTTTACCTCACCCTCCGACTTCACCCCGATCACATGTCCATTTTCCATCACGATCTCTTCCACGGGCTTGTTCAGCATGTACGTCCCTCCGTAAATGGCACTTAACCTGAAAGCAGACAAGAGTGAGAGGAACACAGAAACACTGAAATCTCAACATCTTTTCCCAACAGCGACCACACAACTATAGCGCGATGTCACGATTATGGCCAGCTGGTTTTTAAAACCAACACTGCTGGTAGGCTTACTGGCATGATAACGCCCACCACCGGTACTCACTCTCTGCTGAATAGAATAACTCTGCTTAACAGTAAAGGCAGTAAGATTTGCCTACCTGGCAAATCCCTGAGGCAATTCCCCCAGGCCATACAGGGGGTACAAATAAGGGCTTTTCCCATAGCGAGCCAGGGACTCGCTGTACAGCTTGATGCGGTTAATGGTCTCCAGACAAGGCTGATCCAGGTAACTAGAATGGAGACATACAAGCATGACACCAAGTAATATATCAGAATAAATCCTAAATCTTCGTTTAAATATCTATATAGAGACTGATCGGTAACTAAGCAGCTAAGTCAATCTGCCTGCACTTACTCGTCTGTCCTGTAGAGGGCCAGGGCGTGACCGGTGAAGTCGATGACATCCTGGCCCAGGTCAAACTTCTTGTAGACGTCTCTCATGGTGGTGAGTTTTGGGTCGACGCCCTCAAAGGTCTTGGGGTCATTCTCATCGAAGTTTGCAACAAACACTAAGAACTTCCTAAACCTTCTCTTCTCAAACATCCCCATCAGATCTAAGCATGTCACAGAGTAATCGGGCAAGGAGAGAAAATGTACGCAAGCTGAAATATAACCGTAATCTGTCCCACTTAACCATTAATAAATAAATATTCAAATAAATGCTGCAGGTTTTGTTTTTAACCTTTTCCCTCTTATATATTATTTATATTAAAAGAACAATAGTGATTGGATATATACATATTTTAGTTTGTTATATCTATATATAAATATATATATATACACACACACACACAAACACACATATCTATACTACATATATTTACCTTTTTAATAACTATATTTAAGGTATTACTTTTCTCTATCATTGTTATATATGTAGCATGCAGGTTCATTGTTTTCTTACTTGAAGCAAGTGCCTCCGTCTCAGTTGAAGGCACCTTGTAGATCTTTCCTCCCTTGTACACAAAGCTTCCCTCCACAACCTTAAAGTCCAGGTACCGGGTTACCTCCGTGTATAGGAGCATCTTCACCAGCTGGCCTGTGACGTTACATGTGCATGACAATACTGTGGATACTGTGTCATCACTAGAGCAATCTCAGTTCATAGTTTGCTACATGTTGTTTCATTTCTTCACTCTCTCTCTCTCGTATGCTAATATGATACTGGTCACATGACATTAAAAAACTAACCGTTGGCCATAAGAAATTTGGGGATGAGGTCAACATTCCAGTCTCGTCCTCGACCCATGGACTCTGGAGGGCCATCGGGAAGGGAAAAACGCTTGTAGAGCTACAGGACAAACAAACAGGTCTGTCCGATGATAATGTCACATCTCTGGAGATTATACAACACTTTCCACATACAAATCTCTCAAAGAGCTAAAAACAACCAGCTAAAAACGGAGGATCAGGAAATTTCTCTGTGAAATTAAAGGAATCTTCTGAACATGCGTCGGAGCCATAAGCCTATAAGAAATGTCTTGTATTCTAGATCCTGAGTCATTGGAAGTTCTGCAGCCACACAGCAGTTCTCTCCTTACCTCCTCTAGCGGGGTGATGGAGGAACTCTCTCCTCCATAGTAGGGGTTCCGGTCCATGTGGAGAACCTTCTTCCCATTGACAGACATGATGCCTGAGAGAATGCATTCCTAGATGAACAAACTCAAAGTCACACACTCAAAGGATAATATGGAGCCAAGAAGCAAACAGTTCTCAAGAAAAAGATTTAAATTAAATTAAAATGAAAATGGTGGAGGGTTTCAAATGTTACATTTGCTTGTGGTGAAGCAATCTCAAAGAAAGTAAATAAACCCCCAGAAAAAGAAAAAGAAAACTCATAGTAAACGTATTGTTATCAAAAAATGATAATGATATAAAAATAATTAACAGGACTTTTCAAGGGAAATCTCATATATTTATACACGCACATTCAAGAAAGAATACACAAGATATAATGTTCAAATTCAAATGAAGAAAACATTATATATGTGTGTGTGTGTATATATATATATATGTGTGTGTGTGTGTATATATATATATATATATATATATATATATATATGCAGTGTAATTTAATTATCGTAACTGAGTAATTTTTTAATAATTTCAAACTATTAAACATCAATAACAAGTCACATGTCATCATGCAATCTCACACGCGTCAATCCATCCCAATCCCGTCCTCCTGTCTATTTGCGCAGAATCCCTAATCTTCTACTCTCTGCCGCCGCTAACTCGCTGCGGTGCATGATGGGATATCCCCACTGCCTTCCAAAACCCCACCCATGATGGACTGTCTGCTCCGCAGTTACAAAAACGTAACACGTATTGCACGACGTTAAATACGGGAAAGGGTGCACCTCACGGCCAACATCATGGACTGGCTGACAGAAAACGAAATCACATAAATCAATTTTCTTCTAGAATAAAACGCGGGTTAAATCGGCATTTTAACTCCTCACTATTTCCAATTTTAGTAAATATAATTACATTCGTTTGAATGTTTTTACAATAACTGTACTATTACAGAGACAAACGTATGGTTAGCTGTTCGACCCAATCGTTTAATCACAACTATCCCATTATTATTATTATTGATGCTAGTGTTATCATTGTTAAGGGTTTTTTTCTCTTTCAAAATTCCATGGTTTTTATTTTACAATATCTTAAAATAACTTTTAAATTATTTGATGATGATAGAACATTAAGGACGAATTCATTCCCCGCTTGTCAGTATATACTGTTACAAAACTAACCATAGTTACAATGGTCCATAGAAACATCAAAATAATAATTGTAGCCCAAGTCCTTATTGCGAGCGGTATAATTACAGAGCAGACCACGGAGCAAATATTAGTTTAAAATTCACGACCCATTTTTTCAGCAGCATTTGTAGGCTACCTGTTTTCATTCGTTAATGGTACTCGCACAGCAGGGCGTGTTAACTGAAGCTACCCACGGACATAGCAACCAGACGAAGACCAAGTCTCACAAACTCGTAATCAATTATCTATAACATTTTAGGCCCGTCAGCCCGGCATATGGTGTTCCACTGACAACATGCCCACGACAAAATGTTTGAAAACATATTTTTCGGAACGAACTGGCCCAACCCCATCTTCGACGCCTTTAGCACTGTAAACCTTTATTGTTTTAGAAATGCTTCTTTACAATGCACACCATACTCTGAATGAATGCCCGATTAACATATTACATGCCTATTAAACGTGGCTCGATTATCAAAATGTTTCGTTACGTAAAGAATGTGCTTCTGAAAGTGTTATTTTCGTTCAGTTTATTATTACAAATTAGTGCACTCAAAGCGACAGTGATACAGCGAAATAAATATTCGAGGCTGCAACTATGTAAAAAAAATATTTTGTAGAGATATTTAAAAAAAATTTTTTTTAAAGAAAATGTCTGTTTTTACTCTTTTATAAATGAGGAGTTGTCCTCCAGCAATCTGACAGAAAATGACCGAACTGTACGCACAGAAACGAGATCAAAGTACTCACGGTGAGTCCGGTGCCTAGAACGATCACATCATATTCCTCATCCATTTCGTCTAACCGCTTCTTCGGTCCTGCCTCTATTCAACGAAATTCAAGGAATCGTGTGCAAATAAAAAAATAAATACACAGCCGCCGTAATTAAATTATCTTTATCTTGTCAACCTAATTTATGTTGAATATATGTCGTTAATGTGAGTCTATCTCTTATTAATTGAAAACGATAACTGCAATATGTACTGCACGCAAGGAGAAAGACCAAAGATGGCCCTGTCCGTGGAACTATTCCTCCCAGCCCAGTTACATCCGCGTCGGGAAATAGTTCAGACCTCCACCTTTCTACATTACCCCACTTTGTGGTTAGGTACAGAACCAGAATCATATGCATTCCATGCTGCCGTATTCCCCGCATTTTCGTAGTAGCGGTCGGCTTCTGGGGTTTATGATTTTTATTTTATTTTAAATGTTTTTATTAATTTTATCCAAATTGATATCTTTGCACTCTTATATTCATCTACTCGCTCTGCTGAAGTAGATGCAGATTGTGACCTTGGTGATCAGGCTGTGGTATTCCTCCGCTAGCTGTGCAAGTGCGAGAAATGGTGCATGTAAGCAGAGCAATGCTTCGGTGCTGAGTAAAAAAACTGCAGCGGAGGTTTTTAAGTTCTGAAATGCATTTTACAATATGTAAGTCTAACACATTCGCAATATATACAACAACCAATTCGTTCAAATGCCCCTTCATTTGATCTGTATATCCATTCTATTCATTTGTCTCATTACAGAACATAATTTTAACGTAGTAGATTCAGGAAACGCTTTCAATATTAAACGTTTTAAAATAATCATATTATGTTTAATTTGAGTAATTTACAAGTGTAATACACATACAAAACTTTAACAATATGGTCACATTTGTTAATGTTTTGTCAGTGTACTGTTTTCGAAACAAACTTGAAAAATAAACAAAACACAGGTTAAATACCCTACAATAGTTCTCAAGAATTCATCAAAACCGGAGCGCGGTTTTTTAACTTCAGACGTGGGACACCGCAGGTCAGTTCTCCACGTGAGTACCACGGACAGAACCGCAAGAAAGGTGCTCAGGTTCGACTTTCAGGACCACGGAGAGCGTCAGTTGGTTTTTGTTTCTTGAAATATTTACTTGTTTATCGGACGATTGTATTCAAAGCATCTTTAAATAAACTAGCATACAGTCTTTGTGACTGGCTTTCTAACTTAGAGGAAGTTTGGCACCTAACATAATAACAGAACGGTAGTTCACCTGTATAGAACCTGGAGGTCATCATGAGTACAGTCCAATAAGATGCATCATATTTAATTGTTGATAAAGCTTCGATAAGCGAATTCTCCTTAGCATTCAATAAGAAAAAACAATTTTATCGACTCTGTTATTCGAGGGAGTGGATGAAAAACAAACTTATATATATATATAGGTTTTGTAATGTAGGTGGGCTAAAACAGACAGCAAATGAACACGACATTCGATTACCTTGCTATGTTCATAAAAGTATCGAAATCCGCTAAATATCAGGCTATTATTATGTTTTGTTATACACTGTTATTACTAAGTTATGGAGTTTTTCATACCGCTAGATTATACTCTCGTTTAAGGAACAAAAGCAGGTACAGGCCTCTTTGTAAAAGAAAAGAAACTCAATTTTTCAAACAGATTGTAGGGAAAAGTGAAACCGTTTGCCCAATACCTGCCAAAACTGGCTAATTATTTAAAGAAGTTCAGTGTTTTGCACGTGTACCTTTTACCTAATATTTAGCCAGCAGGGTTGTTCATGACGTTTTAACTTGCAAACTGAAGAATTACACCAGGGGAAGGAAATTCAACTTACGGAGCACTTACGGAACGATGATGATGACTGACTAACTGGTTTTAGATGCTTCGCTTCTCTAAGTATGACCCAACGGTAATATCTTGCATTATTGCCAAATTGCAAATTCTGCTTCAGCTTTACTTCAGTGCCTTACGGACTGTAGAGATACTTACCTGGTTAGACCAAGAAGAGTTTTCCGGGGGGAGGGGGGTATTTCCGTGGTTCACATGACAGTAAACCGGCGATAGTCCCGTGACGTCATCAGTTGAGAGCGAACAGAAGATGGAGGAATCGGTGATGTCTAAAGTTGTCTTTACAATGTCATTAATTTCAGCTTTATTTACTCTATTTTTCTCGGGGAGCTGCGCCGACCAGGTGCCACTGGTGATGTGGTCAAGCGACGGGTAATTGCGATGCTTGGTTTAATAGACAAATGCTAGATAGAACGCACAGGTGCAAATAGCTAGCTAGTTAACGTTAGCGACCTACACACGACACCATTTAACAAGTTATATTATTTTTTGCACTACTACAACATATACTTCGGTTTATGCTTTCGCTTGGTCTTGTTGATCAATGGATGTTTATTTATAAATATTCCAGCAAGCATTACAAGCACGATAGGTAGAATGACACTTTGCTAGGCCATAAAAGGATGGGCACCGTTCATAGTCGGCTTTATTATTTTATTAACCACGACGAGATCGAACTGTAATAATAATTCCAATGCTTACCTAGATTTGTTGCTGTAAAGTAAATTCTAAAACGGAGGATTCGATTCAACGAATGTAACGCACGAGTTTAAAGACGTTCTACTCTGGCTACATTTGAAAAAAGATGTCCACACAAGACTAGAAAAATGTATTTCATTTGGTTAACCGTATTAGCGTAGTGTTAAACGCTAGAATGATGGTGGTGTTTGAGATTTTTTTATCTCAACTGGATTTTTGTCGTTTCTCAGTCCCACCATCAGAATCGCTCTGGATTGAATTTACTAATGTGAATCCTATCATCTCCGTAGCTAATGGGATCTGAAATATGGGTTTATTTGTCGACCTATTTTTGCATTGTCCAGGTACTCCTTTCCCCCCCGGGCCCCCCCTGCCGCCGGTCACATTGTGTCCAGTTCCCAGTTGGTCTCCTACCTGAACACTGCCCTAAGCTCTGCCCCCCATAACGTGCTCCTCTTCCTGCAGGAAAAGGTAAGGCCATGTCCTTTTTCCAATGTTTCATTTCCCTTCCTTCGGGTCATGTAAAAAATTAGTTTAAACCTGAAAACCTCAGAATTGCTTGTTGATGTCCGTACTGCCCTGCTCTGTGTAGTTGAGTGTGGATGACTTCACCATGTACGGAGGCGTGTTTGGGAACAAGCAGGACAGCGCCTTCCCCAACCTGGAGGTAGGATTCCTTAAAGTGACTTTATGTGGTCTTTTGCGTGATTGATGGGTAACGTCTCACCAAGCGTATGGAAACACTACCAGAACCCTTTCTGTGGTCTGTCATGAATGTTTGATTCAATCAGAACTTTGACGAGGTATGCGGCCGCTGTCTCTCACCTCCAGTCTGCATTGCGGGCCTCATCCTCGCCCTTGGTCCTGCCAGCCCTGTCCTGGCCCACTTCTGGTGCTGTCCCAGGAATTCTGCAAGAGCATCTAGGCACCGCCCCGCTTTACCTGGACCCTGAGGCCCTGGCCCAGCTGCGCCTCAATGCATCCGGCGCCGCTCTGCTGGTCTTTCGCTTACCCTACAGCACTGGGTAAGGGAGCAAAGGCGTGTCCGTGAATTTTGTGTCCACGTATCACAATCTTTAGTGCCTTACGAAGAAGTGTGTAAAAGTATATGGGGGAAAACAAACTTGTTTTTGCATGTGAAGTTAACAAAGATATTGAATTTGTTAAAACGAATGACAAGAAAAAGGGTTTTAACGTGTTAACTCCAAACATGTCCGGCATATCCGTGAATAACAGATTTATTTTTCGGTGCTGAACTCATTTTGTCCCACGCTATGTCTCAGTGCTGACCTGATGTCCCCTAAAGAAGTTCTCAGTGGAAATGGTAAGTGAAACCAGTGCCGTTTCTTCAGTTCTCAGAATCGTTTCTTTAAGAATGATGTTTAAAACGTGTTAGTCTGCTTCCTGACGGGCTCAGTAGGTAAAGGCACCCAGCTGAGCGCAGACTGAACCCTGTGATCCTATAGCAGTGTAAAGCATGTTCAAGGATGGGCCTAATTCCGACTCATCTAGTGCAGGGGTGTAGCCTGCTGAGTGTAAAAGAGACGGGTGGCTCAAGGGAAACTCTCAGCATGTGGGGTGGGAAGATTCGTAGCGGTAAGCTGGGATACACGATTGACGATGGAAAGTAAATACATGTGTTATTCAGAATAATCATAAATAAGTTTAAGGTTCAAGGATGTCACAAATGATTATTACTATGTAAATGTATCTCTTATATGCAAATTATATGTGGGGTTTCTGGTTTACAGGAAGTTCCTTGCTAAAATGAATTAGTCAGGCAATTTATGGCTGTTTTTTGGTTCGTTGCGCACATTTGTGCAAGAGATATATAAGGGGTGTGATGCCTTCTGCTGTGACATGGTTTATGACTGCACGTGGCTCCATTCCCGCCAGATGAAGTGATTGGCCAGGTTCTGAAAATCATGAAGGCCCAGGCCGTCCCGTACACCGCTGTCTACACTGCTTTCAGCCCCTCCCGAGTAAGACGCGAACGCGCCGAAAGCCCGGTCCCGCGCGCGTGTTTCGACGTCGTCGCTCTTAGACTCCCGTCTCTCCAGGTGATCGCGGAGACGTCCCAAGACAGCCAGGCGGTGGGCCGCTCCCTGCTGCAGGCTCCGGCTGGTGCCCCTTACCCTCCTCTGGCTTACAAGAAGGGGGAGGAGTCCTGCATCCTGCTCTGGGCGGAGAACCTGACCGTCAGCCACTTCCGGGAGCAGTGGAGGCGCCACGACCTGGGTCCTCAGACCTTCGGCGCCTCTGCGTCCGTCTCGCTGACGGGCTCGTCCTGCAATCGCACGCACTCTCGGTGAGTTGCGGGCGCTTAGTGGGCCCGGCCGCAACATGTGGGGTCAAGCAACACTTGAGCTTCTCAGAAACGCCACCGGCTGCTGCTTAATCATGCTTTACTCTCTATTTATTGCATGCCATTTCAGGAAACTAGGTTTATTAGATTAAAGGAGTAGGGCCGCAGCACTAGGTTTAATAGATTAAAGGAGTACACATCACTAGGTTTAATAGATTAAAGGAGTACGCGGCACTAGGTTTATTAGATTAAAGGAGTACACAGCACTAGGATGATTGGAGAGTAATTTGAGTGTTGGCTCTTCCGTCTGTGTTTCTGTTTCTCAGACTCGTCCTGCATTACCAGAATGTTCTTGACTTCAAGTCCTTCAAACTTATGTGAGTATTTGGTGAGCATGGAAAATGGTACAAATACAGATGTGTAGTGACTAATTTATAAGAAAATTTAGGAGGAGCAGGAATTACCCGTTACCAAAACTCGAGTGCGAGGTAGTTATTCTTATGTAGGAAAAACATTTCATTTTCACATTCATTACTGTCTCTCTGACGTACGCTCACTCCCTCCCCCTGTAGCTTCTCCATGAGCCAGCGTTTCTACCAGGTGTCGGCCCGGGATTGGTGGACCCTGGACCAGGTGGAGCTGGAGTACGATGGCAAGAGGGCCGTCTTCAACGGCAGCCGCCACATCTACGCCCCCACAGAATACTCCTTCCACTGCGAGTCGGCCACCAGTTTCCGCTACCCCCTGCTGGTGCCCCGCACCACCGGCGACGCCGCCGCCGCCCAGTGGAGGCTCTCTTTCGATGACTTCCAGGTACAAGTGTTTTCTGAGGCTGTCCCTGTTTCAGCGAGGTGAATTGTGGCCTGATGGGTGTCGTTTTGTGTGTGCGTGCTTACGCAGGCACGTGTGCACGTGTGCGTGTGTTTGCTCAGTTATGGGACAGCGTGCTGTCGGGCCACCCCACTGTTATTTTACCGGTCTGTCCGGTAATTTTATACACTTGTCTATTGTATAGACTTTGTTTGAATTTGTAACAGTAAACAATTGAATAGCACATATTGTGCTTGTATTAGTGAATATCCGTCTATAGAAATGTAAGATTTGTGTCTGTGTGTGTGTTCGGGCCCTGTTTATGTACAGTATTTTGTGTGGGTGGGAGGAATGAGGCCGTAAAGTGTCAGTGCTTCAGTTTCCCACTGTGTCCGTTATCTGGTCCCTCCGTCAGATCCAGGGCTTCAACGTGACCGGGCTGGAGTTCTCCTACGCCAGCGACTGTGCGGGCTTCTTCACCTCGGGGATCTGGATGGGGCTGCTGACCTCGCTGCTGATGCTGCTGGTGCTCACCTACGGCCTGCACATGATCATGCAGCTGCGCACCATGGACCGCTTCGACGACCCCAAGGGCCCCGCCATCGCCGTGCCCCAGAACGAGTGACGGAGCCCAGGCTCGTCGGCGATCCAGAACGAGTTTTCGGAGTCCCTCCTCCCTCGCTGCATCCGTCGTCCTTGTATCTCTCCCCCACCCTCTTAAGTCCAAAACTTCATTCCATTCCATCTGTCCATCCATCCCACCTGGACATAGATAAGTGATATATATTTATTATTTATTTATTTATTTTATACTTGTGCTGTGCTTTTTTTCAAGAACACTCGACATAGAAAATGGACGAGGGGCTGAAGTCCCTTAAATGCCCCACCCAGCGTGGGTGCTAGTTCCTGTCAGTTGCCTGATCCTCTCAGAACAGCGCCCCCGACTGCTCAGGCAGTTGCTCTTGTCCACCGGTCTCCTCTCCTCATTACCTGTGTTCTAACATGGCAGCTCTGAGTGAGTATAGCCCACGTGTATCTGCGTCTCCCGGGTAACAACTGGCCAATGAGGATTTGCAGTGGAGGTGAGGAAGGCCTGCCTGGAGACTGGGCCATTCTTCGCTGTCACGGCAACAATGCCTCCACGACTAATAGAATTTTGAACGACCAATAATGCTTTTTGCTGCAGCTAAGATCCAAGCTTACGACAGCACGTTTTATTTATTTGAAGGCTATTTTTATTCTTTTTACTTTTATACCTAAGAGTTTAGACCTTCCATATGAATAGAACACTCTTTTAAACAACAGCCAAACAGTCAGTGGATGTTTCCAGTGTTTCGGTAACCGTGGTCGTGACTATTAATCTGATGACTTGAATGTGAGGGGAGTTACTTCATATAACGGCTATTCACTGCAATAGCTTCAGATTCTGGACTTCCGCTTTTGGCTTTTGGGAATATGGGAATTTTTATCCACTTCTCTATGATGTCTTATTCCCTTAAGTGTCTGTCCTGTTAAGTGGAGATCCTGTACAGTATACTATAGATTAGCTGAATCCAGTGGTCCTGAGAATACTATATGCAATATATAAACGTATTACTATTTTTTTTTGGTCTCACGCTTTTGTGTGGATTATTTATTTGTGACTGTCCTGAAACGTAATTTGTGTGAGATTCTAGTGGATTACCCTGTGTCTTTAGTTTTGTTTTATGGTTGTTTTTCTGCACTGAGAATTCCATTCAATCATTCGCAATGTTACAATTATGTGCAAAAGAAGTTAATAAATGTCATAAACACTACTTATGCAATCGTAAATCATTTTATTTTCATTCAAAAGTAACAATCTCTATACTCTCTATAATATCCTTAAGAGTAATGATTTGGATATAATTTTTAAATAGGAAATGTACCGTTCTTTTTGTCCAGTGAATTACTTCTGAAACCTTCTGAAAACGTTTTCTCACTCTGACCTGATCAGAACCGGGGTCGCTCTTCCTCTATCAGCCTCTCATGCACTGATATTTCATCAGGTCTCCATCTACTCCTCTACCTTCAAACTCTCCCAAGGTCATCCGCCAACCCCAGCACTGGCAAGGGACCCTGTTGACCTATGTGTGTATGTTTCTGTTCGAGCTGAGTGCGGGTGAATGTACTGTCTGAAGAGGAAAGAAAAGAAAGATTCCTTAAATCCACACTCAATGTGGCAGTCTATGTACCATTTTTGTAAGTCAAAAGTGTAAAAAAATAAAATAATGTTGGGGTAATTATTATAATTATATAACTGCATTATAAAGTTATTTTGTACAGTGCCAGGTTAAATCCCAATTAATCGCTCCCTGAAATGGCGTCTTTCTTGCCACTCTCAAAAAAGGCCAGCTGGGATATTGTTGACTCATATCTCAGCCATTGAACTTTAGCTCTTACCAATTGGCTGTTGGCTTCACAGGGGGAATGCCTTTGCAGTCTCCTTACGTGGTGGCTCAGTGCCTGGGTGGTGCGATGCGCCATCCACTTATTAACGATCGACTGTGTGCAAACGGGTGTTCAGTTGTGCTTTCTTCAACACGAATCCTCAGTTGTTTCAAAAGATCCATGGATAAATCTTTGCTGGAAAATTATCCACTACCTAGGTGAGTGACCATCAATACTTATTACAGTATTCAGACACAGGCCTGTCAACATACAGTAATTTCATTTTTTTTTTACATACATAGAATCTTTTAAAACAACTTGGGGGTATAATGCTGATCAATTTGACATGGATAAAAGTTAATCTAAAATAATACTCAGTCATATTAATGGGAATAAATAATCACTTTATTTCTATAACACCTTTCATACATTTTGCAGATCTGTGCTTGACAAATAAAAATAAAAATACTAATACTTACATCGATAAAACAAATAAGACAGAAACTAGAAGAAAGGAATAGTAGGAATAGAAATATTTATTTAAATAAAATAGTTTTCAGTTTGGTTTAAAAAGTTCCAATTTATGGTGCTTCTCTGATATATTTGGACTTCAAAAGTTTGGGGGTGTAATAATATCTTAGGTGCTGAACTATTCTGTGCTTTATAAACCAGTGGAAGAATCTATTCTAAAATTCACTGGCAGCAAAAGCAGAAATGCCAATCTAGACAATCAAAGTTCACATGCTTTCTGAAATATCACTGAATACACTGATGTGGAAAAGTGTACAAATCTGTATTATAAATAATACAGTGTATGTTCATATTACTGAATTTTAGAAAATATCAGCAAGTTAACTCGTACTGTTTTCATAAATTCTAACTATTCTAAACTAAAAGTACAATATATTTTCAAAAAGCACCATTAATGTGAAGACATAATTGCATTTAGTTTGTAGGGGGGGTGCATTCTTCAACGACATGGTGTTATTCACATGCACAAGAGAAGAAATGTAACATAAAACATGTGTTTCTCTCAATCTATCCTCAGTCAGTGTTCAGAATGACCATGGCACCATATGTGGGTTTGTATGCGTGAGAGACAATGTGTGAATGGCAAGAGGACACCCATTGTGTCCTGTGTGTTTCAGATTTGACCGCTTTCTAGATGAAGCTCCGTGCTGACCGAATACTGACGCAGCACATCCCTTTTAGCCCCCCTCCCTCACTGTTTTCCCACCATTACCTGTGTGTTCCGGTTATACAACCCCCATTTAAGACATGAAGTTTGACGGAAAGAGCATACCAGGGGATCGGATACTAAAGGTGAGGTATTGGTTTAAGTCCTCTATGAACAAAAAAATCACATGGGTATATTGTATGGTAGATAGTAGATAAAGTTTTATCCTAGATTGTCGCTGTGCTCGTTTAACTCAGATAGGAAACATTCAAAACTGTGGTTTGCGGTGTTTTAAAACTAAATCGATCATTTAAACGCACTTACTGTGACGTGTTGTTTTATTTTGATCATAACTACTTGTTCCCTCTATGTAGTCATCATTGCAACATTTTGATTTGGTCAGAAAATATCAACATTTGAACCTCAGTTTTGAAGTATGTGAAATAATGAGCATTGACTTTTTCGACAGCTTTATTAGCTAATACTGTGATAGATGTTTTCTTTGTGCACAGTTTTCCATTTGTGATTCTTCCAGTGTCTTGTGGCGTTACTCTAGCGTCATCATGGAACCTGTTTAGTTCTGGGTCTGTTTGTCATGCACTCTTTGCTTACAGACTAGGTGCTGCCGGTGTATGTACTCTGGTGTAGGCATTGGGAAAGCACATGTCGCTGCGCTTGCAGGAATTCTCTGGGCAGGGCGATGAGGCCACCGGTGCTCCTCGGATGCCTGCTGGGACTAAGCGTTTGGACATCAGTGCTGTCCCTCAAAATCTGTGCCTTCAACGTACGCAGTTTCGGAGAGGCAAAAGCGAACAACAAACGAGTTATGGAAATCTTGACAAAGGTGCTGTTCTCCGAGATGCAGTACATACTCCTCATTGAAATCACAACAAGGCCAGCCAGGAATGATACATTTCTAATGATAAA
Source organism: Hiodon alosoides (assembly GCA_025775065.1). Taxonomy (NCBI): domain Eukaryota; kingdom Metazoa; phylum Chordata; class Actinopteri; order Hiodontiformes; family Hiodontidae; genus Hiodon; species Hiodon alosoides. The sequence continues at coordinate 6,761 of JAOYSI010021798.1, read as the reverse complement.
TAGAGATCATTAAAAATATATGTATATTTGGCACACTCCTGTATGTGGAACAAGGCAAAACTGGATCTTCCCTCTTTTCAGCATCTCACATTCTTCCTCACAGATCATTGCTCGTTGTGACCTATGCTTAATTCAGGAGGTACGAGACTCCAAAGGTCAAGCCATACCCACACTGGTGAGGGACCTTAACAGGTACATGGGGAACATTAGAACAGTGTGTGTGTGTGTGTGTTTATGGGAGAGGGGATCGTTCCTAGGAGGACTTACGAGGAGGACCAGAAGTAGCTCTATAAGATTGTGGCATTTTAGCCTCATGCTTGAGTCTGCCTAACCAGAAGCCTTGTGTACACTTTTAGGTTTGACAGGTCTCATCCATACACCTATGTGGAAAGCAAGAGATTAGGAAGGAGCAGTTACAAGGAACAATATGTCTACATATACAGGTACTCTCCGTACAGACTACATATACAGGTACTCTCCGTACATACTAAATATACAGGTACTCTCTACAGACTACATATACAGGTAATCTCCATACATACTATATATACAGGTACTCTCCGTACATACTAAATATACAGGTACTCTCTACAGACTACATATACAGGTAATCTCCATACAT
>JAOYSI010021787.1:18272-29549 GCA_025775065.1 Hiodon alosoides | reverse complement strand
TTCCCCTCTTCCCGTTGTTCACCACCCCCCCTCCCCACCCCCCCGCGCCCCCCCCCCCCCCCCCCCCCCCGCCGGGGGGGCGGGCCCCCCCCCAGAATCCTGTCTCTGTTTGGCTTGGGATGACATCATCTTCTTACCATTTCATATATCAGAAAGACTGCTGTCCTGGGTCTGAGCCCATTGCCTGCCGCCCGCCCCCTCTGCTCAATCAATGATTACCCTGTGCCAGGCGTCATTCTGTGAGGATTCTATAACTGGAGAATGACGGAACCCCAGGTCAGTTTCAGGGTCTGCTTCATTTACACCTTTCAAGCCTTTGAATGAGCCACTAGGGAGAATTTCTAGGATGCCAGTGGCACTGTGGTTTCATTGTCAGCTGGAAGGCTCTGCCAAAGGTCAATAGCGCTTGGTGGCCGATCGAGCTGCCCAAAAAAAGGGCGCATTTTCACCTGCATGGTGAGGCGGGGCGATGACCGCTACAAATCGGGCCCGACCCTCCCTGTCTTTGGCTTAGGGTCGAGATGTTCTGATGTCCCTGGTTTCAGACTTCCGACTCCTGCACTCTCTCCGTTCTGTCACACACACCGTCTTTGTGCTGATACAGCCTCCCTGGTGCCCACAAAGTCCTGCTGCGAGAGGAACCAAGCTGGACTGCGTTCTTACTCTCAAGCTTAATCGCTTCTAAGGGGCAGTCAAGGAATTGGACGCCTCATCAGATGGCTAAGATCATCTCGGCACCTTGGGGCTTATACAACGCACAGATCTCTAAAGGCTCTTGTTGGCTATGAAATTAAATGTAAACACAACGGTTGCAGAGTGCCAAAAAAAAACAAAAAAACTAAACAAAACAAAAATGTTTAGTGTCAATAATGTGAGAGTGCTGGCAGTGTTTTTCAGGATGCAAAATAAAATAAACGCATGTTAATGAGTGCTGAGTTATGGTGTAACCCTATTCAAACATTTGAAGCGACATGTTAGCATCACACTAACTATAATGACGTTTTCTCTGATAGGCCGCCGGTCTGGCACCTCTGACTTCGCAACTTTAAAGCGAAAATGACATACATTTTAAAAAATCAAAGAGGAGGTGTGTTTCCACGAGACTTTCCCTCCTCTCTGCGTTTTATTTATTCGTAAAAACATCCTAAGTGTGCGTGGATCGCCATCATCTTATCCCTTTTCCTCTCGATCGTCCGCTAGGTCACGGGGCAGATATTTTAATCGCTTTTGACAATGCGCTCAATTAAAAACACGTATTAGAGTTTCCTATAATTAAAATCAGGCAATGTGTGGAGAACTCATCAGTCTATCAAGCGGAATGAAAGCGTGCATTACGACATGAGGTAAAGCAGTTATACACCGAAACGAGCACGTGGTGCACGGGACTATAAACACAAGAGGTAAGTAAACACTTGGGACGACAATTCTTGTAACAGGACAAATTATTTAAATCAGTTTCGTTTTTTGTTTATGCTTAATATCACTTTTTTTTTTACTTTTCTGTTTGGATTGTTGGCAAAAGTGTGGATTATGTCATTTATTGTTTAACTAGTCGACAAAAAAAGTTAGCAAGGAGCAGGGATCTTATGAATGTTGATATAAAGAGATGGGCAAGGCTAGGAGTCTCGTGTTACAAAAGGCGCAATTCATGCGCAACCAGCGCACCCCTTGTTTGTTTTGGGAGTCTAGCCGCCGTTGAAGTGCTGGTAAGCCGCGGCAGCTGTAAAACGGTATATTTTGATTGTCAGAAGCACTTCGGGGGACTAGGCTTCTCTGGAAAAAACAGGAGTCGACCAAAGCAGGCCCTGCACTTCGTCCTCCTAGCATGAAACACCTGTTGTTTTCAAAGCAGTCATGTGATGCAAGGTCCGCAGATGCAACGCTAAAGGTCCTAAAACGCACTCCGGGACGGCGTCCAGCGTTCTAACACAATGACAACGTTGCTGGCCCCGGCGTCCAGCGTTCTAACACAATGACAACGTTGCTGGCCCCGGCGTCTGAGAAAACGCGGAGGCAGATCGGGTTACAAGGCTGCGGTCCAGTGTTTGCCTGGAGTTCTGATATTTTTGGTCGATATCCGAACAAAGTAACTCCCACGCACCGTTTTAGGGCTCGAACTCATTATGTCGGCACTACAAAGGCGGAGCAGGCGTACTCAAGGTCGGGCGTTGCTTTTAGTCTTCCAGCGCCGCATATCTGAGGTTCGGTTATAGTTGTAAAACAGCCAATGAAATTTAAATAGCGGTAATAAAATAGAAGAGGAATAAATACAAGGCCCTCGAACACACTAAAACGAACTTTAATGAAGCCTGGTTCGAAGCACATTATACTGGAGGGGAAAATGTGACAGACGGTGCGCTGCAATCGCGGATCTTGGCTGAGCCCAGTAAAATGGTTCCGATGGAATGCCTAGGCTTGTCCGCTCGTTCTTCGGCAGTGGACTGGCAGCTCTCGCACAGCTGCGTGATGTAATCCTGCTCTCGGTCTACTTCGTCTGTTTGCTTCTCTCTCGCCTCCTCTGTCTTTCCACTGGGGCGAGAAGCGACCATGCCTCTCTACTCCGGGCCCAGCCGGGACCCGAAGTGCGGCCAATTCCTTTGTCACGCAGACGGAGGAAAGGCTTCCCTCTGCCAAACGAGGAGGAGGTCCTTCCATTAGTCTAATTTGTTAACATTTCCTCTCCCTTTTTACAGCATCTCTGTCCAGCGGATCTACCCCGTGCTTACCCTGGACCTGATTGTGCTGGAACTGGGATGCTAGGAGACAGAGGGGAATGGAATTTATGGAAAATATTCGGGAAGATATTCGCCGAACCCTGTCGTTTGACGCGGCTGTGCGAGCGACTGGCTTTCTTTCATTGCGTTACCGACGTGTCGCCAAGGGCTTTAAATTGTTGATAACATCAAAGTAACCCGTCATTTGAAATCTGCAGTTGCAGTTGTTGGTAGTAAATCTCGTAGGTTGCACAGGCAGGAGAGTAACTCAACTGGGATGAAGGTTCACGGTATTGGCAACGGATTTCTTACATAACCCAGTGAAATCAACAAGTCCTTGATTTATTTAACAGGCAAAAAAAGTACAACTCGTCATAAAAAATGAAAGTATAGGATAACAAAAGGCAATATTTAAATGGCCTACATTTAGTAGCTGTACTTGCTTTCGTGGGAGTTTATTTTCAGATTGCACAAACCGAACCATCAGAAGACAAACTGAACTTGGAAGACTTAAGCGCAGAACTCTCCGGCAGCACACTTCTTGGCTCTGTTCTCCGTTTAAACTTTTCTGTTTGTTTATAAGGTGGGACTTTATAATAATTAAGGACAAAAAAGGTGGCAAAACATGCAAGGGAAAAACGGCGCTACCGTGGCGTAACCGATTCGACTTTATTTACAGGGCGTCCTTGTTCATTAGTTTCCATGGCAAACTACTAGACAAGAAATAATGTCAACACTGTGTGCTGCTTACCAGCGGTGGCAGTCGGGGGATAAAAATTACGCGGCAAGCCCGCCTTAAGATTTCGCGAGAGTGAGCAAGTAAGCCTAATTTTAAAAAGCAAAATCAACCTCGTGCTGAGTATAGCCAAGTTAAAGTAAATAATATGCAAATAAATATACCCCACCCATTATATAATACACAAGGGTGTGCGCAACGTGGAGCGAATTACACGGACGAAGGAATTAACAGTACTCACTGTTTTCTGAAGGTCCGTGAATCATGTTGAATTTGTATATCTCTTTGGCGTAGTACTCGGTCTCCGTGTTGTCCTGGCCACAGCTCTGCTGACGATCCCTCCCCAACTCCTCGAGCAGCTCCTTCGTGCTGTTATACAGCGCCAGAACCTGGAAGGGCACCGGGTTCGGACCCAGTCCCTGCGGCGGGCTGGTAAGTCGGAGCTTGCTCAGAATCTGTCCTCTGATCGCCTCTACCCTCTTCCTCTTTATGTGCTCGATGTCCACAGTGGTGCAAGTGGATAGTGACAAACTCACTGTCACGAAATTCAGAAGTAAGAAATACAAAAGCGCTCGACACAAATACATTTTCTTTTTTGTTTTTTTGTTTATCAATTTTTAAAAACCGTATTACCATCTACTTTAAATTGCCACTGGTCGCCGCAAATTATGAGAGACAGGAATCAGAAACAATGCGTTTAGAGTGAAATATTTAATTTAACTTTACTATTGAAACGTTCTCTGTCGTTTTCTCTTTCTCCTTCGCATTCAGCGACTTGACGGATACTTTCCCCCAGGAAATCCCATGTTGTCAACGAGGATTTACAAAGGGTGGCCGTTCAGTGGAATCCGGGGAGGTATTCCCAGAATTATTCCAAAACATATTTCAGAAAGAAGCCTTATTGGAGACAATGCTTCCTCAAACGTTACCCTTTCCCATTTCTTCCTTCGTATCTTTAATTGGACTCAGTCGCATTTTAGCTTTCATTCCCAACCTTGCGCGCTCAACAGCTCTCAACTTCTGAGTCCACGTTCAGCTTTTCATCTCGCTTGCCCTCGGAGTAAGTTTTTTTCCTTTTCATCAAGCTGCTGGTTCCGACTTCTGCCCCCTCCCTGATTTGGTCCCCCGTCTCTCCGTCTCTCCGTCTCTCTCTCTCTCTCTCTCTCTCTCTCTCTCTCTCTCCTCGCGTGTAAAACGAGCCTCGGACTCTCTAGGCAGCTGTGCATAAGCTGATCATTTATACTTGATGTTTTTCGTGACGTTTTACGGAGGAGGGTCTGCTGGTTGTCGCGACTCTGCGTGGACTTCGCCGCTCGTCGTAATTGAGTTTCACTGTATTTGTTTTAATACGACTGGCAATTTCGAATGCAAGGCAGGACATTCACCTGTTGTGTATGTTCAGTTTTGTTTTTTAAATGCGTCCTTTTACATTTATTTGACAGCTCAATTTTACACGTTAACAGCGGTGAGTCTCAATACAGGTTAAATGTGTTAAAACCATAACTTTAATGATATGCAGCATCAAATATTATGCAGCTATAAACCTACACAAGTCATAGTTTGTCTGAAATTCCAGGAAATTAGGCCTATTGGTGTAATTATTCAATAAACCTCTCAACTGCTGCCAGCGTCGGCGTTATGGTCGGGCCTTGGGGGTCCCGGCCCGTCCAAAAGGGTCACTGTGCCCCCTCAGCTGAATTCTGTCCCTGAAATAATGTTAATTATACACTTAATAAAAGCCATGTGAGGTGAACAAAATGCCCCCTGTCAAAGTTGAGTGCCCGTCCGTTCCTTATGTTCTGGCGCCGACCCTGACTACTGCGCCAAGCTTGCTGTACAAATTACACAATGAAAACAATTACAGTATAATGAGATAATTGGGGACTTGAATGTTATTGCGATATTTTAAGCTCGCTTCATCATAGCGTGTCACTGTCGATAAGTGTAAAAAAACACAATACTTTCCAGAAACGTGAGCACTCCCCCTGGTGGAATTATAACGCAATTTCTATATTTTTCATTTAATGGGGGAAAAAATAGAACCAAGAGTATCTTTGTGTTTCCTTCCACTTTTCTTTAATTTATATTTTATTCATAGTTTGAAAAAATATCAAAACATTTTATGATCAATTATTACATACAATTAGTAATCATGCTATTGCTGTTTCACGCACCAGGTTCTTCGAATGTGTTGAAATTGGAATGAGTTGATATACTTGATATACAGATACTGCTTGTAGTCCCTCATCATAAGTTCAACCACAAAGAATATAAATGTTTCTGGCCCACCGATGGCGTTTGAACGCCACAGAAAACAAACGTTCAAAAGTACGGGAAGGTCATATATTGACTGGGTCACTGAGTGCTTGCAGCCATTATGATGCGTGCCAGTGTCCTCTCTCGTGCAAGCAGCTGCCTGGAAACCATTGATTGGGATCCTGTCAATTGCCATCCTTTGGCTTCCGAGAGCACAACACAGATGCAATGCGGAATCAAGGTTCCAGCTACATTAGTCTGTTAGGAATACTTTCTTGTTCTAGTGTGTTATAGAAAAACTGATGTCTCTAAATCATTCAGTCCATGTCTCTCATTCCTTTAGGTCCCAAATAATGACATAACGCCTAGGCCCGGAATAACCGTGTCATTTATTTCTGTTGCGAGGATTCACGTTGAACACCTCTATATATGGAGGAGCTTCGAGGGCTGAAATAAACAATGTCCTGGTAAACAATTCCGCATCACAATTTTCTGGCACACTACAAACTATACCAGTTCAGAATTCATTGCACGGACTCAAATGGCTTCCAAGGAAACGGACCTTTTATCTATATATTTTTTTTCAAGTCAAGGCAAGTATCCCGGGTAGTTAAAGGCTTCCCTGAGTAGCCCCAAAGCCCTGTAGAAAAATTAGTGTGGAAACCGCAGACGCGGCAGAAGGAATGTTGATCCGCTGAACGGTACATACTGTCACAGTGATGTACACTGTAACCTCCGTAAGGCAAGGAAAGTTTACTCTTAATTTGTATTTCCATTTCACCATTTGAAAAATTACAGCTTCCGTAGAACCATATTAGCTTATCACGCAACTTCATAGTGACATAATAACTTTAATAAAAATCTCTTCGGAGACCCGAAAACTCACTAGCAGATACATACACAGATCAAGAGGATTAAACTGGAGGTTCATTCGCAGATAAGAAAATACGTAACACCGCATATGCTGAAACATACTTTTTTAGCACACGTATGCTCACTTAAGGCAATTAGTCTACTGTAAAAGGAAAATGATTGAGTCATAGACAGCCTTTACCGGGCTAAGCACAGGTCCAACGGCTACCTTACCGATCACCATAGAAACGGTTGCTGTGCTACCACTGACGCTGATCTCCAGGAAGTTGGAACTTCAACACGCAGGGAAAGATGGACGATGGCTTGCAACTTGGAGATGGTAGTGTGAAGAAGAATGTGAGTTGCGGCGTCTCGTTTGGATTTAAACAGTATTAATTTCTAGAACTAATCTAATTTTTTTTAAACCACAACCGCAATGAGGTAATAGCCCATAATGTAGTATTTTTCGCAGTCTTGCTAGTAGGCTACGTCGATATGCGACTGCAATCTTAGAAAATTTGCTAACATGCTAACCGTATAAACAACCTCTAGGAGCCCCCGTCTTCAGTTTATTTAGTAATTTCTAGCTATTTGAAATGAGTGTTTTTTTATAAGCGTGAATTTTTCTTTAGCTAGCGCTAGTGTTGAACCGGAAGTAACATTGGTTAAAATTCATCGTTCTAATTAGATTCATTTGAAGACTGTTACTTTAGCAATTTACCTTTACTTTACGCGGAATTAAGTTTCACTTAATTGAAGACGATAGTGTCTGTTAAAACTTGTCTGTTATACCCTGTGTATTAGTGTAGTCGAGCTAACACAAACGTATGCGTAGTAAAACAGACGCGTTTATTTATTATTGGCAAATGTCTTTGTTATAGTTGTTGTTATAATAATTGCATACAGACCGCAAAATCAGGCCGAAGAGCTCGGCAGGCGGCGGAACAGACATCATCGGATGAATCGCGGAATACTAGAAAACCATCTTCATCTACTTCAGCCGGAGAGGTAAGACGTAGGTGTAACCAAGCACAAAGTGGTCTGGGTTTATTCGGGGGTTTTTTATATTCGTTTTTTCCTCGTGTGTTTTTGTTATTAAATGTATTTTCACTTGGGCTTATTCTACACGAATCAAGGAGGACGATGTCGAGGTATAGTACTAACCATGATACTGTAATATAGTTTCAGTTCGTATGGCTTTTTTTTACTTCCCAAAATAACTTTATACCATTAATTAGGTATCCCCTAATTTATTGTAACATATTTAAACTACACGTTTGACAGTGTTTTTAAAATATGTATTAACCCAGCATTCTCGCAAGTAAAAAAATATATTATTATTTATTATTAAATATATATAAATATATAATATATATTATTATAATGTTATAATATATATTATTCTAATATTATTTGCAAATGTTTTACAAAACATTACTAGAGTTACAAATCAGAAGTGGTGTAAAGTTATCTTAAAGCGCTAAAGAAGAGCTTGTTTGAAGAAGTTTGTAGATGGCTGCTCTGTCTTCGTCTGTTTAGAAACATTACTGCAGTTATTTTATTTAGATTATTGATTACTTTACAAACATAAAAGAACCCACACTCATGGTTCACTGAGGAAGTGTTCATTAAACACAAATCTGGCGTTGATGTTGAGTGCTTCTAAAACATCACTCCTATTTCAGCTCTCCAAATCCACAGAAATGTGAGGCACATGCCTTTGTGGGTACACTCTCTGCTCCAGAAGAGCGTTTACGCGTTTATGCGTTTACAGACTGTCGTGGTCAGGTGGACAGTGCCTGTTCCGGAAGCACCGTTTTGCATGGGGTTCGTTACGACTCCTGTCGATGCTTAGAGATCATTTCAGAAATGTTTCATTTGTGTTCCATGGAAGCTGAATGTGGGTGATACAGCGCTATATGTATGTGTTGAGTATATTTGTATGTGTTGAGTATATTTGTATGTGTTGAGTATATTCGTATGTGTTTAGTAAATGTGTCTGTGATTTTAGCGACTAGTTTCCTTTTTTTGAATGAGTTGTGCAGTTTATTTAAACGGTTCTAACATGTGCCCTGTGTTGTCTTGCAGCAGGACTCTGATCAGGTACTGGGGGAATCTTTAAAGAAGTGCTTATGTTGTGACCTGCTCATCTTCAATTCAGAGTCTGTTAATCTGCTCTGTAGTTGTTTTGAACTGTCAGGGCGAAAAGTAAAAAATAATTCACTGCTTTCTGCTTTAACACATGATGCCAGGTACTGCCCCCAAAGGGGGAGTGAGTACACTCATCTGTGCTCTCACATAAAATTAAATTGCTGAATTGATGCAATTTTTCAAGAAAACAGATTTTGTCAGACACTTGTGGTAGCTAAGCTGTTCCCCCGTATTGATCTGCCTTTCTCCTCTCCCATCTTATTCGCCCTTACCCACCACGCCCATCTCCTCCCACCACGCCCATCTCCTCCCTCCTCCCACCACGCCCATCTCCTCCCACCTCCCACCACGCCCAGCTCCTCCCACCTCCCACCACGCCCATCTCCTCCCACCTCTCTCCACGCCCAGCTCCTCCCACCTCTCTCCACGCCCAGCTCCTCCCACCTCCCACCACGCCCAGCTCCTCCCACCACGCCCATCTCCTCCCACCTCTCTCCACGCCCATCTCCTCCTACCTCTCTCCACGCCCAGCTCCTCCCACCACGCCCAGCTCCTCCCACCTCTCTCCACGCCCATCTCCTCCAACCTCTCTCCACGCCCATCTCCTCCCACCTCTCTCCACGCCCATTGCGGGAATGACTTGAGGGATTGGCTTGCTTTATTTCATAACTTTGGCATTGGGAATACAGAGGTCCTGTTTCGCCCCCAGAGTGGCAGGCTTTACACAGGCCAGACGAGGAATTTCAGCTATGCCTTTGCCATAATCTTCCCAAATTAGGTCAACTTCCCCAGTATAAAATCGGGATTCTCGCGCCCCCTGTGACCTGTTCTCCACATGTCGTGCGACAGGCCGGTTTATTTGTAGTCTAGATATTTTATCAGCGACGCTGTTTTTATTTAATTTCCCTCTACTTAAAACACAGTTTGCACTAAAGCTGAACTCAGCGGGGCTACGTTTTTAGCCTGAATCGGACATTAATGGTGTCCTCAGCCCACAGTGTATGTATGACCATGTGAAGCAGGATATATTTTCATCTGAGAGTAAGCTATGTGCCGTCTGCGTTATAGGTCCGTGGTTGTCGTGTGTCACCATTGGTTAGTAATACTGATATCTCAATGTATGGAATTGTAGTGGGACTGAATCAATAACTGACGGGCATTATTGCCAGTTAATCTTTGTATGAATGTGAAATCTGTCAATGAATAAAGAGAGAAACCTCAGACCTCCCTTTGAGTCCGTCCCTGTACCCCCTCCTGTCACTTACTGATGATTATTGAACACCTCGACAGCCCGAGAGCATGATGGAGATTTCTGACAACTCGGGATCGATACGCAATTATTACTTCTGACCCCTATGCAGAGCAGCTCCTCCTGGGCACGCAGGCCCTCCCTTCTACGGGCCGATGTTAGGTGTTTACCCTTCCTCTGATGGGGTCTTGACCAACGGGAGTCCACACCGATTCTCCCCCTAACAGACTGTACAAGGCAGGACTCACCCTGAGGAATCTTAGCACTGTGGATGCGTGCACCATTAATTCAGCCAGGCTTGTCCTTGCTGAAAATCCCATTTTTCCGGTAATTGCATGAAATTACTCGTCCCATCTTAATACAAACACAAAATGAAACGGGCTGTTTTTTTTTTCTTTTGTTTAATCCTTTTCTAAGCGCTGACGATCGGTATTAAGAAATTGGTTTGTTAAAAGAGTGGGGCCCGTGAAAGATAATTTCCCCTTTCATGTGGAAGGTTGGAAATTCCTGCAAGATGCCATGTCCTTTGCAGACCCAATTTAGGTAATGAGAATAGTTTTGTCTGATAAATTCATTCACCCCCCTCCCCGCCCCGCCCCGCTCTGTTGGAGTGCACTTTCGAACCGGTTCATTCACGGCGTTTGTCTCCAAGGACCATGATCTCAGCTCCTTTGGACCTGCCACTATTTTGGGAAATCAAAGACGCAGCGTGGAAGGGCCATTTTTCTCGGCATAGCTATTTTAGGTGGTGTACCCAGGCCCTGGTAGGCCTCTGTGCAGTTCCCACACTCGCGTTCAATTGGTGGCGTGTTAGAGTGGGTTGGGGGGCTTGGGAGGACGGATCAGCATCCCAGTGTTAACTGCCTGCTGCACAATTTCATATGAATTCTCCAGATTCCTTCCGAGTCAAACCGCCTTGCTTTCTCCCAAGCTTGAGACTCAGATCCCTCTGGATGAGTTTGCTGTGTCTGTCCTTGTGAGCCGTTATTCATTTTACACACCGACTAGTAGATTTGCTTTATTCAGTCAGTTGACTTTGAGATGACTAGTTAAGGATAGTTAAGTTATTGATCTATGTAGTTTGAATTTGGGTGGGTAGGTTGGACTGATGGTCTCTCTCTCTCGTCCCAGGGACCCCCGCCAAAACCTCCCCGTCGCCAGGGAGGATGGGCAGAGGAGCCCCCCGGTCCCGGCTCTGCCAAGTGAGTGTTCCGCTCTCCTGGACAGGCAAACTCACGGTTTGGCTCGGCTCGGTTCCGATCTCGGTTTTTTTCTCCACCAGTGCGGGTGGGGAAGGTGGAAGTATGGCTGGGCTGGGA
>JAOYSI010021756.1:5655-20009 GCA_025775065.1 Hiodon alosoides | reverse complement strand
TGGCTTGAGTTGACCCAATAATGGTCTAATCTGACAGAACGACGAAGCACCTCTATCTTGCTGCTGTGATCACAAAGAGCTTCGCAGTGAAAGTGACATCAGAAACGATTTACAAGACGTCAACTGAAGGGCTCGTACTTGCTGGCGGTGGTCTTGGCTTGCACAGCGGAGCTCCAGAAGTCAGTCAGTGTTTCTGGTTCGCTCAGGGCAGCCAGGCAGGCAGTGAACGGGATGCAAGCGCGCGGTGCAGGGGGAAGCGGAGCACCTGCAGCCTCCGCCTCCTCGCGCCGACGCTCCGCTTCCTGAAGCTCGTCTGAAGAGAGGGAGGAGCAAAGAGAGGTAAACAGAGAGTGAGAAGGTTGGATAATTAAAGGCAGTAGACCACCAGGTGGAGGGAGGAGAGCAGGACAATTAGAATATTTATGAAGTCACAAGCAACTGCTAACGACAGAGGAAACGTCCCTGACCAGTAGCATTGCTAATGGGTCTCTTTCTGAGCTCTCCTAAAAGACTGCTGGGACCTGTAGTTCACCTGTGTTGGTGGCCTGGTCCATGGGCACAGGTAGCTGTACAATGTAGTCGACCCTCTGTGTGTACTTGGCTTTATGGGATTGCTGACACACAATCCTCTCCTCCACCAGGAAGCGGAAGGCTTCCGAGGGGTTCTCCCCCGAGCGGCAGTTCCTCTGAGGAGACAGGAGGAAAAAGGTGGAGGTTCATACACCAAGAGAAAGAAGCTTGAATCTACCTCAACCCCCAGATCAACCAGCAGCTCCCTACCCATAAACTATGAGAGATAGATAAAACAATTTTTTTTACCTCCACCATGTTAATGAAGTGCAGTAAAAACTCTTGAGCATCTTGCTGCCGATTGGTTGAGAACTCTGGGTGCCCTCGCCCAATCAGAGCCTTGAACATGCGTGGTGCTATGCCAACCTGGTCTCCCTGGATAATCAGAGGTCAATCACTTATTTAAAATCATTGGCATAATAACAAGTTTACATAGACAAGTACTTTTAAAACATACACAACAATAAATAAATAAGAACCTGTACCCTAGGTTCAGGTGTCACGTTTGGATCATCTCCAGGGTCAGGTGCAGGTTTGGAGTATTCCCCGGACAACAAACCATAGCCCAGCTTTGCACTGGGAGGAAAAGAGGGAACAGAAAATATTCACGCAAACATTCGGGAATTACACAATTCCCCATTAACTTGTTTTGAAAATTCACAGCAACAAATCTGTTAAGAAATGTGAGCAAAAATTCTGAAAAAAATATTTTCAAATGTATCTAAACACCTCAACATGCCCTCAGGTGCAATACAAGTACTTCTCATTCACATAGGACAGACACTGTCACAAAAATCAAATTTAGGTTTACAGATTTTGTAAATTGAATCTGAAAATTTTCAATCCTCTCTAGAATAACAGAACATTTTTTCTTTGTTTGGCTATAATATAAAACAGTTACTGGAAACTATTAAAGTCATAATAAACCCTCAGGAACTGGTACTTCCTGGTATTCACCACTTCACCCGCTATGCTTTAATAAAACTTCAGCGTGTGTGTTACTGCGATTATTGGCACATCTGTGATGCAGCCAAGACACATCGTGTAGCAGAATGTTGTAGGCATAACAGCAGTCCCAATCTCAATAACAGACCCGAGTGTCTTCCTCTATTTAGACCACAACAAAACCCAAGACATTTACCATCTCCATATTAAAAATAGCAAGAAACTTCTAAGTGTTACATTTATAGTGGCAATGTTCTAATCTGAATTATATCTATTCTTTTGTCAAAAAAACACCACAGTATTTGCAAGCTGCTATCATCACCATCACTAACTAGCCCAGCTTGCTTGTCGAAGAATTTTAACTCACATTGCCAATGATGGTACAATTACTAAAATAAAGCAAGTCGTTGTCCGTGTGTCTCTGTTTCTGAGGTGCTAAACACACTTCTTTTCAACAGACAATACGTTACTTTATCTTTCTCCAGTGTAACCAACTGCACATTTATAATCAGGTCTTCAGACAGCTGTGTGTTACTGTCTCATTACATTCATTAAAAAAAAGATAAAGATACTGTTTAAGACACTCACACTTGTGTTTTAAAGTCCTGGGTGGGGTCACTCGGAGCTTCAGCAAAAATCTTCTCAATGTTGGAGACGTACCTAGGGCACAAGGCCATGAGAGCCGTTGAGTAACAATAGTCAGGAAGCTGAGGAGAGCAATTTCAAGCAAACGCGCAGGTAAAGAAAGAGGGTAAACCAAGGTAGGCAGACAGGCAAGAGAAGGAGGAGCCTGTGCGGGGGCAGGCAGAGAAGGAGGAGCCTGTGCGGGGGCGGCGCTCACTTCCGTTGGAAGTCCGGCACGGTGAAGAGCACTTGCATGACGGAGTTGAGGTAGCAGCTGTTCCCCAGGTTCTTCATGCCCGTGAGACCTGGGCCAGACAGGGGACGCAGCGTGGTCCCCGACTCCTGGATCACCTCCCACTCCCCAACGCGCTGGTTCACCGCAATCTCCAGCTCTGTCATGGTGCGCTCCGTCTGCGTGAGAAGAGAGTAAGCGCAAGGGCACCTGATCACATACACAGGACACACGGCCGGCCACTTCACTTTAACCAGAGGCCAGACATCTTCACAGCACTCGGAGGCAGGAGCCACCCATTAGTGGAGTATAGTGGAGTACAATACAGCGCCACGTGCGTTCCTCACTCCGTCCATACCTTCTCCATTGTCATCATGTCAATGCCGAAGTGAGAGAGATGCTCGGGGAGCTTGGAGTCCAACACCATGTCGTCTTCGTCGTAGGAGTACACATCTGTGGGGAGGGGAAAATCACACACAACTCACTGCAGTACAACTTTCATGCATTTAAGAACATTTCCAATCAGAGTCCTGCAGGTTTTTGGGGGTCTGGTTTGGGTCAAGGTGAGCAATAAATAAAGAGTTCGGGGTCAAAGATTTTTTATTCATGTTTACTTTTTAGCCAGCTAAAGCATTACCAAATTACAAATGTCAGCACAAAATCTCCCTAATACATCAGCTTGTTTATATATTTTACGACCCAGCAAAAACTTTTACTGGGGTTATAGGCCATAAAAGAAGTTGACAACTTTCAATAGGTAGGCCTAAATCAGAGGTATGGAAATCATTTTGATTGATCCTTGATGATAAATCCAACCATATAAATGGATTTTTAACCCAGTTAAAACAAACTGCATTAGCCAAATTGAGTTAGGCTTTTGTTTTCTTTTACACTCCGCTGTAATAAAAACCTACTTGTTCGGTGAAGTGTAATTGTTAACAGCGAGTGTTTCTGGCAGTAGCCAACAATAAATCACCCCCCATTAAAACTGCTCTGGCTTTTGTGTGTTAAGGACCAGCTCAATTTAATGTGGCTAAATTAGCATTTTATACCCAAACAGGCTACAACATGAATTTAAATACATTTATTACCATTATTATTATTATTACTACTACTACTACTACTACATTACCCAATTTATGATCAGGTTTTTAAATTTGGTTTAATAGCAAACAGCTAATGCAAAAAGCAAAATAATTGCTTGCACGGTATAAGGTCAGGTTTAGGGTTGCAGGTCATTTTTAGAGTGGTTTGTGGAAGGGTTAGAGGTTGCGGGATGCAGTTTTGGATCTATAAAATCTGACCCATGCAGGACTCTACTTTCTACCTTGTGCGACAAAAAGTAACTATTTGGTTTAATTTTTTTCATGATAAAATAAAAATCATGTAAAATTTTGATTTAACACATTTGGTCATCCATTTCCAATACCAGAACAGTGCACCGAAGAGATTTCAGAAACAATGATCTTGCAGGTTGTTTCTGCAGATGGGGAAATGAGAGTTGATGTATAGATTTCTGCCACATCAAAGCTATCTTAAAATTCGATCCTTACCCAACGCCCCGTATTGATGACCTCATTGAGAGGATAGGGAAAAGAGAAAGAAGACTTGACCAAGGGCTATTGTCCAGTAGCACAGGCGACTGAGGACGGGGAATTGACAACTTCTGGACCCTGACTGGAATGAACAAGTTTGCTTTTATGGCTTTTGGTCTACAGGGAACACCAACCACATTTGAAAGAATCGTGGTCCAGGTTTTTTCAGGGGGCCTCGGGGTTTATGGCTGAGAGGAGCAACTAGACTACTTAAATAAGGTATTTCAGCAGCTCAAGATGGCGGCCCTCACCATCAACTTACAGGAATTTGCCTTTGCCCAAAAAAAACAAACTCTGGAGTACCTCAGGTTGGGATTGGTAGCAGAATTGTTCATCCATAAGAACAGAAGTGGTATTTCTAAGTCCACTCAATTCAAATTAAGGGGAGATCCTTCCTAGGACAAGTGGGTGGTATATAAAATATTTCCACCAGGGCAGCAATACTAACCCATCTAACCAAAAAGTCAGCACCAAACAGCAAATGCTGGATAAAGGAGTGCGAAACGAGCTATTCAGGATCTAAAAGAGGTTCTTTGTGAGGAAAGGGAGGGCACATATTTTAACAGGCCTATCCTTTTACAGACCTCAGTGGCGGCCTGGCATCAGTGTCGTTGGAAGGGGAGGTGGCTAAAGAAAAGCCTATTGCCTTTCTCAGTGGGTAAACCCCAGCGTGGTAAGTGACTCAATGAGTGATCAGTGAGATCTGTCTTTGACCATGTGAGGACAACCCCTATCTTTTGAATGACATCTGTCATCTGAGAACAAGGGAGGAATAATGGAGTTACTCCTGATACAGAGTAACCGAGCTCATTACAATAAACAATGTTGACTTTATTGTAATGCTGGCTCAACAGGAGTACAGATTGATGCCAGTTAACAGTCTCTTTTGCAAACTATTTCTAATCCTCCCCAAGTGAGACAGTTCCTTCATGTTAATTTGGTCTCAGTATTTTGTTTATTTTGGACCTGGTTCTGCCTCATTTTTCATCACCTATGTAAATAAATCCACCACACTTGCACTGTCCGTACCCTTCTTACACAACCGTGATGGTCGTCCCTTAACATGATGTTAAACAATAAAGAATACCAATATGCACTGACAGCCACATCTCATAAAATACACGAATGTAAAATTGTATGACTGCCATGAATATTACAAACACTGATGTTATTTTCAGAAACACATTACTGAAAACATCCAGTCCAGATTCAAGACCTCCACCGTGATGTGTTCTCCATCCTTACCTGCCCCATCTGGAGTAATAGTGCCAAGCTTCACAGCAAGAGGGTATCCCGTTTGCTGGAAGTGCAGCAGCGCGTGATTGTTGCCTCCTGAACCGTCAAAATACCGGCGCCCACAGAGCACCTTCCCGTCTGACAGATTCATCCATAGGTTCTCCTGCAGGTCACATACTTCACACCTCCAGCCACTGCGGGACAGTCATAAAAAAAGGATAACCACTCGGTGTACACATCCAACATATATGTCCATTGACCAAGAGGGAGTATTACGTTTCCACACAAACTGTGCACATAACTATGCGTTGATACAGAGATTAAGTAGGGAGTATGTACGTAGCATATAGACACTGACTAACATATTGGTTATAATACCGAGTGAAATATGGCTTAGAGCCCACACACAGAGAATGGTTTCACCAACATGCCGCTGGAACCAATCAGAAGGGTAAACAACAAAATAACTGGAAACCAGAGGGGTGGGATCAAACTGTCTCCGAAAACAGGATCCAGGTACAGGAGGCGGCGCACAATGCATGGAAATGGACAATCACTGCAGAGCTACCTGGGAGGGATCTTGATTCCGTTATCCAGCTGCTTGAGTTCGGCCGCGTGCCTGGACTCCTGCCGCACCTCACCATCCCACTGCTGCACCTGCAGGGCGTGGGAAACTGAATCGGCCGACATCAGCCCGGCCATCGACAGAGAAACCTGCCAGGAGAGAGGGGTAAGCACAGCGCACGAGGACGGACTGGCCTAGCACACAGCCACCAGTATCAAACTCAGAGACGCCTCACCCTCTCTCTCACGACATCAGGCATGGTGGCCAAGTCCTCTGATATCACTTCTTGTCTATCAGGGAGGAGGACCACTTTCACCTCCTCCTCATATTGATCCTGCTCCACATCAAACCCTCCCTCGATACCTGCAAGAAATAAATAAAGAGAGCGCAGTGTGGAATGGCTTTGGTTCAAAAACAAGAACCGACCTCATCACTGAAAAACGAGCCCCAAGGCTTCAGACCCAAGCACTGACTGAATATATAAAACAAACAGATACATATGCTCAAAAACAGGAGCGAAATTAAAGTAATTCAATATTCACGTTAATTAGTCTTACCAATAGCCAGTCGAGTAGGCTTCTTCTTTGGTGGGTCACCAGAACCAGAACCATTATCATCCTCCTTCTGAAAGACAGACACACGCTGCAAGTTGAATACCATTATATATGATATAACCATAAAAGTTATATCATATATAAATAGACTTTTACAATTGTGTTAAAATTACAAGATGATGCACTGAAAAAATACAATGGTTTTAACATGAGCACATAACTACTTAGGTAATCGATTTAACTGATAACCGACTTTCCACCAACAGGTTAACAGCCAAATGAGACATGAGAGATTGATGGTTTTCACCTATATTAGGAACCGTATACTGATTGATATGGAGCTTGTGGTGACACTTAATTGTTTAAGATGTATCTTCAGGTTTAACATCGGTTCAATAAACATGATACTGTACTTAGGAACAATTCAGTACTAAACAGTTACCTGTACTTTACGGCTGCGGGTGATGTGCAGGTAAGCTTTCTGACCAGTCTTCCTGAAGTGCCTATCAACATACTGGCTGCCAAACCCAAGGAAAGTGTTCATACACACGTATAAACCCCCTTCGCTCTCCTGAGAATAAAATACATGAATTAAGCATCATTAAAAGTCGCACGTACGCTTGTGTACAATATAAATTTAAACATGTAAATACATGTATAGTGTAGAACTGAAAAACAGAGTCATACTAAGACAAAAAAGAACGAATGACAAAGCAAATAACTTCACAAAGATGACCGAATAAGTAATACAATAACAGGCGGAGACAATCTAGCATGTCCAACAACATTCAGCATTAAACATGCGAACGGGGTAATTAGCATTAATTATTTCACCGAATCGAAAGGGAAATAAAAACAATGGATACAAGTGCGAACAGAATGAAAGAGAGGTACAGAACGACAATGACAGAGATTTAACGGGCGTACATACAGACAGACGTCAAAAAAGAGAGAAGCTTGAGGGATTTAGAAAGGCGTCGGATGCTTAGACAGATGTAAAAACTTACCGGCGTAGAGAAGGACAAGGCGCATTCATCTTTGTGGACACGGTCTCCGGGCCTTGGAACGCGAATTGTGGACAGGACCGACATCAAAACCTCGCTCACCTCCGCCATCTCTCAAAGCCTCTAATTCTGCTTTTTCTTCAGTCTCTTCCCTCTCGTTTCCTGACTTTGGACCTTCTCTTTAACTTGTCCGTCTCTGTATCTTTGTTCTGTTGTCTCTCTCCCCGCTGTCTATGTCTATCTGCCTAGCTACCTCCCTGTGAATACCTATAGCTCTTCCTACGCCTAGCCCAGTGAGTTTCAATCGGTGCAAGGCCGGACGCGCTCCAGACTCACACCTCACGCACTGGATCTCGGCCACTTACCGTAATATAAGAAATGAAAATGTCCCTAAAATACGGTACGCGGAGAGTGTTTTACTAAGAGAAATGAAAAGTAAAGTTTAGCGCTGTGTAATGTATCATGACTATCCTGAGTCTAAACTAAAATACATTTGACCATAGCAAGCTAACATTATTCATTTTGTCGGATCAATGTTGGTGACAATAGGGTCACTTCTGACAGCAAGGTTGAGTACTGACACTGGGTGATATAAAATAAAATTAATCAAACGATTCTATATCAATCCAATGAGAAGTATATAGCCCACGCGTTAGAGAAAACGCCATCATTTCAAAAGTATTAACTTTTCTGTATGTTTGACATTTGTATAGGTCTGTTTATTTCTATGTGTACGGTAGTTTCACAAAGAACGTCACGTCGACGATGAGAAGGCGGAAATTTAGGTTTTTCAGTTACAAAACGCATTATCGCCACCAAGGATTGGGGAGGGTGAATTGCAGCCCACAACACTGATGCCACGATGTCATTTTATTAGAACGGAATAAAATAGTGAATATATACCGATCATCAAACGAAACTTTTTCGATACAATTGACACAATTTTACATGATTATATTTTTTCCCGAAATTGGGTTCATTTGATCAGCCTCATAATAGTGATAAGGTGATTTAAACTACGTAAAATCAAACTTGGAGAAAATGAAGGGGTAAAAAATACCTTATTCATATTGAGAACAATGCCTTTGTGGTCAATGTGTGCAATCCGTGTACTATCGAACTGACCTGAAAAGACAGGACAGGGCCAAAAAATGCAACGCGAAGGTCACCATTCTGTTGTGCAGATATCATATCTCCGTGTTTAAGTGACAATAGTTGTCACTCGTCTAAAATTGCGTCTCTAGCAGAGGTAGAATACTAATCAGGATAATTAAGGTTACTGGAATGACAAAATAGCATTGCACCAGAATACATATCCAAAAATGGTTCTATGTAATAAAATAAACAAAAATGAATACGTTTTTAACAAAAAAGAAAAGGCTGAGAAAACATTTAAAAAACACTGAAGTTTACTTTAGGTAGGCTATGTGACAAAATATTCTGGTGTCGTTTTAGGTAGTTTATGTAAACCCACTAAATTGCCTGTGCTTGCGTGGCGCTGTGTTCAGGCTGTTCGGAGTTAGAGACCGTTAATATGATTTCTCTCTTCACCCACCCCTTTCACCTCCTCTCTACTTTCCCTCTCTCCTATTCCTTCAGCATCAACAAATCTTGGTCCCACATTCCTCTCCATACCCTATACTTATTGTTGCGGTGTAACTCTCTTTGTACCCAACCCCTTACTTTCACTCATAGGTATTATGGCGCTTCACTCAAAAAGTATCTCTGTATACGTGGCGCAATGTTTCGTGTTGCTACCCTTCTTTTTCATTTTAACTCTGGCAACAACCAGCGGGATCTCGACAGGATCTGTGACCGGACTTATCCTGCCCTACGACGGGCTCTACTATACGGGAGTCCGTGCATATTTCGCGGCGGAGTGGGAGAAAGCGGCGGAGCTTATTGAAAAATCAATTGCTCATCGAGAGTCACTATTCCGGACACGTCGGCATTGTCATGACAGTTGTGTAGCAGCAGGGGATGAAAAGCTTTCTAAACTGGGTAACTTGCGACGATATAACTTGTTATTACTTTGTTAGCATTGGCTCTGTACTTGTCTACGACCTCGAAGTTCCATGTATTTCTTACGGTATAATGTGTCGCTTTTATATTGAGAAATTTGTATCGTTGGTCAATCGAGCAGTTATGACAAACATGATGTTTTTTTGTGTGCAATGTGTTTTATTTAATAATATCTGATCCATATTTGTTCAGACACAGAGCAAGGAAGCCTGTGGGACCTCTTGGCTCTGGATTGGGTCCATCGCAGAGCGGAGTGTGTCCGGTTCTGTCAGGTTCGGACCATCAGCCCAGTGGCCATGCTCCCAGTCTCTACCGACATTGAGTATGAATTTGGCACGCGCAACCCTTACAACTTCCTGCAGGTCACTTACTACAAGGTACTCAACTGCTTGTGCATTCCCTCGCCGCCTCCCCCCCCTGTTGGCCACATTCCACCAGGGAGACATTTACCATACCCCTCTGTGTGCGCCGTCAGTCATGTCGGATCATCTAGCGTTAACCTGCTGGACAGCTGTGGCCCACGGGAGAGACAGTCTTCTGGTGTTTCTTTTTCTTTCTATCCTTACAACTTAAATGGATCCATTCATAGGTGGAGCTGAGACATCTGTTGTTCCATGTGTTAATCTGCCAGCCCCTAGTTGAAAGGCATCATCCTCAGGACTGATCACATTTGCTGTAGGTGACATCTAGAACGTATTTCCATTTGGATCCTCGTGTATATTTTTTGCACATGCTTTAAACAATTCCAAAACAGCTTATAATCATCTGCAGGTTGATTATTACCCAGAATGCAATGGTGAAGCTGCATCTGTTTGCATGCGGTAAAGTGAGGGCGGCTGCGTTCTCTCTCCCGCCAGCTGGGGAAGGTGCAGAGGGCCGTCTCGGCTGCGCACACCTTCTTTGTGGCCAACCCCAGTCACTTGGAGATGAGGAATAACCTAGAGAAATACAGACAGATGGCGGGGGTGACGGAAGAGGCTTTCCAGGACAGGGAGAAGGAGACGGAGAAGCACTGGGTGAGTCATGGAGGGTCAGCTGGAGGCCAGCAGGATTTAGGGAGAGGAAACCGCTGCAGCTGTATGGCGACGGTGTTAGCCCTTACCCTAACGCGTTTACGTCAGTGACTTTGATGCCCCCCCCACCCCCGTGTCTCCCGTTTCGGCACAGGCACTCTACGACTCTGCACTCCTTTCTGAGTCGGCCTCTGAGTGGTCCCGTGCGGTGGACAGATGGAGGGAGTGTGTGAACGAGACACTGAGGCAGACGGAGGAATGTCGGGTGCAGTGCACAGTGAAGGGGCAGCGCTTTCCCGACAGGGAGCCCAAAAGCTCGGAGGGCGTGTTTGAGAAGGCGGCAGGTTGAAAACAAACAACAAATTTGCACCTGTTGCCACGACTTTGGTCCATGTCTGGGCAACTTTTTTACGTATTTGGATCTGTTGAGTGCTACGGAAAGGCTAATCCAACTGAACTGTTTATTGATATTCTCTTCTCAGCGAATGCTATTTGCAGCTTTCATGGTCAAAGGTTCCTCAGTGGGATGATGTATAACAATATTATCAAAACAATATTAACAAGCCTGATAAGTGGTAGTTAAACACATAACATTTAGCTCAGAATACTAGCTTTTTATTTTGCTTAGAATGCTACGTTGTCTAATGCTGGGAATTGTTATTGTGTATGTCTACATTAATAATTGATCTACTTAAAAGTAATAATTTAACATACTGAAAGAACAAATGATTCAAAACCATGTTGTGGTACAATAAAGCCCAAAAAGTCAAACGGTCGTTGCTTCAACCTTGTGTTCCTAATAATCTCCCTAAAATCTTCCTTCTCCTCTTCCTTTAGCACTCTCTCTTTCCCTGCTGTCCTGTCAGCAATCCTGTGTGTCTGTGGTGGCTACACGAACTGGAAGGATTTCACCCCAGGAGAACTTCCTGCCCACAGTGTTGGAGCATCTGCATATTGCACAGTTTAAAGGTAGGCGTCACGTTAACATTCACACTCAGATCTATTTGAGTGGGGGGGGTGGTGCTGTCACAGCAAAGTGCAAATACTGTGCTTAGGAAGAGAAAATCAACACGGTGACCTCTCAGCTTTGCAATATTACACAAAGCTGGGCGATCTAAATTCACTTCAGCAATACACGCAAAGGCAATACAAAAGTCAGGTTAAAATAAGTATTCAGGTTATGTAGGGTAATGTACAGTGCCTTGCGTAAGTATTCACCCCCCTTGGACGTTTCCGCATTTTGCAGTGTTACAGCTTGGAATCCAGTTTGATTTTATTAGGATTATTATTATTTTATTTTGACTCTACATACCTTTGAAGGCCCAAAATATATTTTATTGGGACACAAAAGTTAATTTAAAAAAAGAAAAAAGAAAAAAAAATTTGTTGGATACATAAGTATTCATCCCTCTTAGTCAGTACTTGGTCGAACCACCTTTGGCTGCACCTTCTGGGGTAGGTCTGGATCCTACAGTTTTTGTGAAGGGTGGTGAATACTTATGCAAGTCAATGTATTTTTAACTGTATCAAAATGGACAGTATTTGTGCAGTGATATCATTTTGATGTTTTAATTTGAACTAATGATGATTGTTTTGATATTATCATAGTTAATAACTGTATTAAGTATTTCAGATTTTCAACCGATGTGGACCCTGAGGATGTTCCTTCAACCCATAGAACCATTTTTCTTCTTTTTCTTTTCCATTAGCGGGGGACCTGAAGGGGGCAGTGCAGACCCTTCGTTCTCTCCTCCTGTTCTACCCATCAGATTCTGACTCCCTCTCCAACTTGCAACTCTACTTTGAAACATTGGGGGGCGACACTGAGACACAAGGGATACTGCCTGACGAGGTATAGTAATGAACTTGTTTTCCTAGGATGGGTTTTAATATAAAGCCTGTTCTAGTCTTAATGCTTTCTCTGTTTGGGGTTTCATGTCTGTTTTGAGTTTCTTGCTTTTATTTTTTCCTGTCTGTCAGGAAATTTCCAAATATGTCAAGAGATCATTGGTGGAGAAGAAGCTGCTGTATTTTGCCGTGGAGAATCTGGACTTCAGTTTCACAGACCCAGTATGGCAATGATGTTTTATGATTTGTATAATTTAGTAGTCCTATAGGGTTTCTGACGACAGTCAATGCAAATGTTTTCCCTTAACAGGATCTTTGGACCCCTGAAGAGGTTGTTCCTGAGTCACTGAGAGCGGCTTTCAGGTGAGAGAAGGAGACGATTTGTCTTGGAGTAGAGAGGTAGGACTGTCCAGGGGTGCATTTAAAAGGTGCACTACAGCGCTGTGACGTCTTGCCTTCCAGAGAGGAAAGGGAGAAACTGAATGAGAGAGAAAAGGATGGACAAAGAGATACAGAAGTAGATGACAGTGGTTTCTATGCAGGTAAACATTAGCTTCCCAGTTTTCATCAGAAATGTAGGCTGCATGCATTTGTTCTCCCTGTCAAAAAATTGTCAATTGTCAAATTATTGCTTCTTTTCACTAGGGGGCAATGTTCCTCAAGTCGGTGTGAAAATCTCCATGGATGACCTTGCGCTAAATGGGACCAATCGTGTTGTGCTTGATGGGGTTTTGACCTCGAATGAATGCCAAACTGTGTTGAAACTTGCTACAGTAAGTAGTCAAAACCGATGTGTTCGCCGAGACGAGGGCTAACATTTCCGCAGTGTAAACCTGTCTTTCTCTTTGGTAGGCAGCTGCATCAGCTGGTAATGGTTATCGGGGACGGCGATCCCCACACACACCCCATGAAAAATTTGAGGGTCTGACTGTCCTAAGAGCATTACAGGTGAGGTTCTTTCCACATGGTCAGTATGTCTCTCTCCTTCAAGGACATTTAATGATGTTGTTTTACCATCTCTCCCAGTTGGCTCAGGAGGAAGTGATCAACCAAACAGAAGCCAAGTTGCTGCACGAGATTGGGGAGCGGGTGCGAACTCTTTTACACTCGTATTTTAGGAGCCCCTCTGCGCTTTACTTTTCCTTCACTCACCTGGTCTGCCGCACTGCTATCACAGGTACTAATGTCATAACTGGAGCTCTTCCTTAGTGCCTGTGTGTGATCTGTGTATGTACTGTTTAAACCTTTCAGTCTCTACGTTAATGTGCATATACCGCATTAAACCTCACAGGTTCTCAGTCAATGTCACA
The DNA here is from genome assembly GCA_025775065.1 of Hiodon alosoides. NCBI lineage: Eukaryota > Metazoa > Chordata > Actinopteri > Hiodontiformes > Hiodontidae > Hiodon > Hiodon alosoides. The sequence continues at coordinate 6,491 of JAOYSI010021756.1, read as the reverse complement.
TACTATAACAGTCCAGTCCTGGGAGACTAATGTCCGGCAGGTTTTGCTGCTTTTCCACTACAGGGCTGAGCAGCGCCGAACCGAGAGTTTCGTGACTCTTGATTCATTTCCATTTTCCCACAAGCCCCTTGGTTTCAGGTCTCAAGGGCGCTGACCAGCTTATCTTTGTTTTTAGGGAGCAGAAACCAAGGTGTTGGGTGGGGTTAGAAATTGGCCATACTCAATAGTGATTGGTCTAATGCAATGATCTCACAGAACGCGTACATAGTCAATACTCTTTCTAAACAGAAGGTAAATTGTTCATGAAAAAAACCACATGTGAGATGGCTAACCACATTTACTTGGCTAACCCCATTAACATTATTAACGGAGTGGATCATTGAAACTGTTGGATTGCATTTTTCTTAGCAACATTCGTTACTTTATATGATGCTAATTGAGGATTATATAGCTAGTACAGAAGCCAATTAGCCACTAGCTGCTTTTCCTAGCCTTTTTTTTTTTTACCCCAAGCGTAGCTTGGTACCAGTTCCACAGCAATGTAAAACAACCATGAACAAGGCTATGAGTACGCTCAGCTCAGCCGCGCTTGAGTCAGTCCCTGATAGTGGAGAAAATAAGTATTCTGTGGCTTGACTTCATGTCTCTGTTCTCCCTGTGCAGGAGAGCAGGAGGGCAGGCAGGATCTCTCTCACCCAGTGCATGTAGACAACTGTCTTTTGGAGCCAGAGACACGGCAGTGCTGGAGGGAACCGCCCGCCTTCACTCACAGAGACCTCAGGTTCAGACACGCACTCACCCTTCACTCACAGAGACCTCAGGTTCAGACACGCACT
>JAOYSI010021745.1:430-34688 GCA_025775065.1 Hiodon alosoides | reverse complement strand
ACTACCCTCTTCTTTTTTCTACACTTTTTTCTTTCTTTTTTTTTTTTTTTCCCACCCCTAACACCCCCACCACACACACTAATAAAATAATCACAACACTCCCTGGCTCCTCACCCCAACACCCCCCCCCCCCCCCCCCCCAAACTGGGACAGGTGAGGTGAGATGGAGACAAAGGCGGTGTGGCAGAGTGATAACAGAGATGGCATTCGGGGCAACGGCTGTGACAGAGCAGCTACATGACTTCTTTCATCTTGGCCCGGTGAATTCTGGGACAAGAGGGACATGGACCTCGGCAGACTTGGCTCATTTAATTAACGATCAAGCGGTAAGAAATTGGCTTGAGAACCAATATTTTGAGGTGAAGCCTGGTTCAGTTTAACAGGGGACTGGGCACTATTTTCTTATACAAATAAAATGTAGAGTGCATTGCTATTTCTAGTTTCTGTGTAGACATGACAGTGTGTGATTCTGAAGGTAAAAGACTGCAGCCCACTCCAGGAACTGAGCGCTTTCCTCAACATCTCTCTTTGAAGAAAACTTTTAGTCCCCCTCAAGCGTCACTCAAACCATGATCACGGCACTGACACTCATACCACGCTCAAAGTCGCTTAGGGTCACTCGTTTCGCCCCGTTCTAACAGAACTTGAAATGTCTTGATAACTGTCTGCCTGCTTTACATAGCAAACCACAGTTCAAATTTAAAACAACTACTACCACCACTACTACTACACCACAGGAACACTGCTTGCCACATACAACTTCATCTGACAAAGCCTTGGAAGGGAAACATCAGAGGCAAGCGAGAACATTTCTAAGCATCAATCAATAAACTGATTAAAAATGAAGAAAATCAAAAGAGAGGGCACTTGTGTGACTAATTAAATAAGATCCTTTAGTGAAAGGGCAGTGCACGAGGGCCTGATCCAGCCTAGTTTTCCTGGGAGTTGAGTAATGTGGTTGATAACGCGCACACTGCTGTCGCTGATGGAATCGTTTTATATTTTTGCTGGAAGGAAGCATTCATTTCTCTGAGCCTCTGAGGAGCGAGCAATGTGGGGCAGGAGTCGTCTTTGAAACAGATAGAAATTAGAATTCAATTTTTCAACTCTTTGTATTAATTACCTGGGGTTATTTCACCCCTTAGCAGTTAACAGACTGTTGAACCGTTAAAAAGAGCTATGCCCAGCTGAATATCAGACGGCAGAAGTGATTCAAGGTAAGACCTTGACAGCAAAAACCACCTCCCCCACATTCTCCCCTCAGTGGGGTGTGTATAAAGATAAAAGGGGATGTTCTATTTCAGGGAACCACTTTTACAGCAATAACACAACATTCCCTTTCAAATACAAAATATGATAAGCATCTTATGTCACTCATAAGACACGCATGCAGCAGAAATTCTCAGCTTTTACTGGGCAGTGGAGGGACTGGCCCAAGAAGCTGCCTTCAGCACACCAGCCCAACATCCAGGCTGCTGTCCTTCCCTCCCCTGGAGTGGCCAGTGATCTTAGGCGGAGGCAGTCTGCTAGGCACCAACTTTACCATCTCAATGAGCCACTAGTGAGGTGTCCTTTTGGAGAGGGTCTGGCCCTGCGACTGAGGTAACAGGTAACAGGCTTTTGGGTCTTGCTTTAGCTCTCCACATAAGCCAACGCTCTGACCGGGCACTGGGTGTGGAAGGGCGTTGGACACAAAGCTTCAAATTCCACTTACTGGTTCAGATGGATCTGTGATTGAGTCTTTCAACAAAGTCAAGGTTAGGCCGTAGTGGAAAACTTTCACCATTCCTGTGAAGAGAGCAAGCAGACCAAGCAGGCTCTGGACATAATGTTCATTCATGGTTCATATTTGAAAAGGAACCCAGTGAAGCACAATGCTCCCACTGGACTTCCAAACTTAAAGCCCCAACAATTTAACGAAACTAACCAGAAAACAACTACAAGCAAACCAAACGTGCGTATCTCTCCTTCTCTAAAAAAATACAGCACACAAACGTAAGTAAAAGCAGATGGGATGCAGATTTCAGTGTGAAGTCAGGAAAACCACACTTCATCCAGCCTTGATTTTGCCTTGATGATCGGCCACCTTCAATGAAAAACTTTGGAGTCTTCAGACAGAACTCATGGTCCAGACTAGAGGCCACTGGTGCCTCCTCCATTTAGCCCCACTGAACAGGCCGTCAGTGTCCTACTCCCCGTCTATAATGTCAGCTGGCCATCCCAGTAGCCTCCGTCTACACACTGCTGCAGTCCGGTACCACGACAGGCAACACCCAGTTGCCAAAGCTTAGGAGGGATTAAGTACACGTTTCAGCTTCTTTTCAGAGAAGAGGAGGAATGTGTTGGGAGGGGGTAGCCAACACACCACACGAACCCTCTCTACAGAGAGACGGGCCAATCCCAGCTCTACTCTTCCCCAGCATACTGGCAGGGATGCGGAATGTGTGTCACTGCTCGGAGAGAAATGTAGGGCAGAGTCAAAGCCCACGGAGGGGGTCCGCTGGGTATAATTAAGGAGGAAAAAGCTCTAAGTCCTTGGGAATGAGATTCTGGCAGAACTTTAGAGGAGAAACTTGATTTTTCTCCTTGTGACCTTTTTGACTGACTGTTCCTCCCTTCCCTATTGCCATCGCATTTTTAAGACGCAAAGGAAGTGCTGGTGGGAAGCTGGGCGTTAATCAGCCATCTACAGAGACTGTGTAATGAGAACGCTGCCAGAAAAGACAACGGGGGTGAGGGCGGAGAAAGAGAGAAAAGACCAAAACCAAAAAATACTATGGCCTGACATTACAATAAAAATAAATCATTTCAAAAACAGGCAACGATTCAAACGAGGACATTGTGTAGATCCGAGAGGGAACATTTAGACAATTTTAATGGTTGTTAGACTAAAGCAGTCGTGCCATGCTAACAGGTATAATCAAACATGCTATCAGCTATCGGCTATCAGCTCTCGCAGCACATAATGGCATGCTATCATGGTAACAAGCCTGTACCCAACACCAGACAGATGCTTTTCTGACTGCTCGCACACAGGACCCAGAAGTTTCCCTGCCACAATGATTCACGGACACCACCAGAGAACCCGAAGTCGGCCGCACGGAACAGTGGAACATTCCTTTTCAGTGTGGCTTTCCTGCTGACCCAGGACCATCCTCTCTACTTCTGTGGAGCGAGCAATCCACTGAAAAACACCTAAAGTGAGTCTAAAGGACAAGCACAGAGGAGCTGCGTACCAAAGCCTTAGCGTGGCATCTAGGATTGGTTCAGTAAGCTTTTAACAGCATCGATGTCTTCCCTTTGTACAAATTGTTTTGCTTTTCATAAAATTCTTACTATTACAATAAAGTGAGATTTCCCATGTGATTTCTTAATTGACTGTTCCACGAAAAGGGTCAAAATTCCCACCATTGTATATAAGAGGCATTCACAGTTAAGATATAAATGCTGCATTACTTATTAGTCCCACTGATTTGTGCCAGTGACAGTATATCACTGCGAGGCCATTAACCCGAATGACAAAGTAAAAAAATACAAAAGGTCAAAGAAGACGAGATGTGGGTGACCACAACTCCACACTGACCACTGCTCTAAAGTATTTAACAAATGAGCTTTTTTTATTTAGTTTCCAACATTGTAGTAGTTTATAAAATAAGCTAACTTTGTAAAATATGCATTTATTTATATATTAACATGACTGAGATGTGCTTTCACTTCAATGTCACCGGATTTGTGAGACATTTCGAACAGACAAAGTGTAAGCGAAAGGGTAAAAACTATCTATAGAAGCAGGCTCTTCTACTGCTGCCTGTGTCTCCAATTCCAGTCAAACCATGGCATGGACCAGGCCACAAATGAGAAGGAATTGTTCCACATTCCAGACCCCTGGTGAACACGGGTTTCAGCTCCAGCTTACTCTGACACTCTTCGTTATTCATGGCCATTAATGCTCGCAGACTGAACATGCAAACAGACGGGCAGCCCTCACTTCTCAGGAGATGTCCTTGAATGAATGAGATTGGAGGTTGATGCTGGACACCAGGGCTAAGACAGATGATTTGAGATACTGTGCTGTTTTCTTCGTTTGCTTTCCTTTATTTGCCTGGTATGCAAAACAGATTCTGAGTGACTGGTCTAACAGCGCAGTCCTACAAACAACCTTTAAGTGAATTTGAGTGATGAGACAGAACCATTTCAGCAGGTCTAAAGGACATTGTGGAACAATTGGGAGATTAGTCTCTTTACCGGAAATGCGCACCAGAAAACGACAGTCTGATACAGGTAGACCGATCCAGCCCTTGGGCTTGAACTAGCCTGGACAGTGGGCATGCGAGTGTGGCTGCAGGCCTAAATGCGTCAGGACCACGTGACGCATTCAGAGCAGCGAGTAGAACCAGCACTGATGAAGTGGCAGAATGAAACCCACGGAGCCCGTCTCCCAGCCAAATCAACACTGATGAGCAATTTTCCCACTTCAAAATAAAAAACCAGACAAAACTATTTACCTCTGTGTTAGTAACAGATCGAACTGGAGTACTGGGTTTAACCTACACAACGACACTCAAAACATCCATATTCTGGTTTCTCTGACACTGTATTTTTTAAACTGTGCCCGTAAAAAATTCAAAAGCTGAAGACAACAGCACTTTCTATATCCTTACACGGCCCACTTTAAAAGTTCAAATACAGAAAAACAAAAATGGTCTCAAACATGCATAAGGCTCTCATTTCTGGAATGGAATAGTGGTCAGAGCATAGGACTCTAGACCTGATGGTCATAGGTATGTGTTTGTAACGGTTAAACATCTGGACCCTGGGGCTGAGGGTTGTGGATTGTAGATTAACATTGAGTAGTGGTTAGACAAAACAAACCAATCTTTCAACAGCACAGTAATCTGGATTTTAAAGGATGGAAACAAAACATTTTTAGACTGCCCCTTCACTAGAGTGGGGCAGTTAAAGGAAGGATATAAAACTGCACCTTAACCAACTCTACAGAAGCCACACGCTGTCTCTCTTTACCTAACCACAAACGTTCACGACAGGAGCATCTACCCAGTTGTGGAGTGCTGTGGTTGCATGTCCCATTAGATGTGATTCCCTGGCAGACCAGCAGAATGTGGAGAACACTCCATACCAATAATCTCCACATTTTGTCAATCAAAAACCTCTCCCCAATCGAGCTCCCGGACTGCTTTGTTCTCAGCTGTGTGTGCAGAGTAGCCTTCTGACAAGGGAGGCTTCCCGGAGCCCCTACCTCCGAGTAGGCCTTGCTACGGGTGAACCCCACCGCTGCTTCCTGAAATTCAAAGGTTACGATTGAAGCAGCCTCCAGCAATTTCACTGTGGAGAGCGGCACACGGCTGAGCATGTGCCCAGCCCAGGGAATGATGACAAGTCCTCCGCTAAACTTCCAGCAAGTCACGAGTAAGACATTTCTCATCATTCACTGGCCTTTTCCAGAACTTCTTATCTATAGTAAAACGAAAAAGCGAAAAGGGGGCTTCCTGAACCTGTAACCTCCTAGTTTAAAAGTTCAGGTCCTGAACCACTGGGTCACTACTACAGAACCTCATTAATGAGGGCCCCAAAGAAACACACACACCTAAGTTCCCCACAAATACTAAGACAAAAAAAAGCAACTAAAACACAAAAAATATATATATTTTTTTTCACCTCCACTACAATGTTGTGAATATGTCAGTTATAAAGCTTGGAAGTACAGATATGTAATGATCATTTTTATTATGCATTGACCGCTCCTGAAAGGAGCTTTTTCTAACTCCAACTCTCAGTGCATGCACATTGCACCGGCAATGGGCATGAACCTTTTTCTAGTTTTACACATACAAAACTGTAGAGAGATAATCCAGTCCCACCGGGGAGGCACAAAGGCTTTGCCTCTGGGCTGGTTTTAATGACAGCCACAACACTGGTCAACCACAGCCAGACTGCTAAAGGAGCAGAGCTCTCCTACATCCTGAAGCCAATTTTAAAAGACACAGGAATGGTTAAACACCAAGAGATCTGGGCTGCGTTAGCAGGCACACTGTCGTTTTTCATTTATTCCCAACTAAATAAGCGGCAGCGATGTCAAGTAACAAATGGGCAATGGTAAATAGGCACGGATAGAAAATCAGCCATTATTATCACCATATCACCAGTTCCCTGAAATAGAAACATTAACCATAAATAATGGGTTATTCCCCAAAATACCAAGCACTCATTTCTTATCCCAAACCTCGTGATAGCGTGCCCATCCTATTTTTACTTCAGAGGCACCACAGTGGCTGTGAAGGGTGATGGATAATATTTCCATTTCAGGAAACGGTTTTAAGACAACCCCACTGTCCTTTTAAAATCTGAAATATGAACCATTGGTAATAGTTAAGTCTCCCCTATCTGTCGTGAGGTCGGCCATATGAAAAGACCCTAGAAAGACCTGGAATGCACAGACCTCCAGCAGTTTACCCACCTGCTACATAGGTCCAACTCTCGTCTAGACAGTGCTGGTAGCACTGTGAGGATCATGTACTTGGATTTGTCCACTGCCTTCCACGCCATATAGCCCCTACATCTGGGAGACAAGCTGTGGACACAGCGGGTGAATGCGCCGCTGGTGAGCTGGATTACTAGACTGGCGGACCACAATATGTGAGGCTTCAGGGCTGAATGTCAGAACGAGTGGTTGGCAGTACAGCAAAGGCTTCCAACTCAAACGACTGATTGACACAGAGTGTGAAAGACCCTGGAAAGGCTTGGAATGCACGGACCCCCTGCAGGACTGTCTGTGTGAAAAGAGGGTTGCAAGCTCTAGACACCCATAACCTCGGCAACTAGCCTACAAGCTAAGCAGGAGTGCTAGCTAACAGACAGGATTCCTTAAATTACAGCAGTCTAAAAATGTTGAGTGCATGGGCTCAAAGGGCCTTTTGTCAAGGCATGTAGCACGACGTTCCACCTCGAGGGGGGGAACAAGGTTCTTCCTCGGTGTCCTCACCCTCCAAGCCTCTTCAAAAACTCGACTTCAACCAGCTGAGTGAATACGTGAAGGTTAAATAATTACTGGCAAGCAAGCCCTTTCTCCACCTAACATAGGGCTCCTCGGAGGAAAACATTCTTTATCTCTTTGGAAAAAACGTTTAACTGTTGAATAGCTGTGAAAATAAAGCAAACCGTTTTCTATACCCAGGAAGGTCGACTATGTGAGCCGCAGACACAGAAGGCCAGGAGGCTAAGAAATTTAGCAAACAACAAAAAACAAACAAAGACAAACCTAAAGACAAATTCTATCAAGCGACTATAAAGAAAACCATCAAATGAAAAGCTTTTAAAATCAATTAACCACTAAACCTCAGCTCTAATTGCTGGAAGGCAAAAGGATCCTATAGGAACTGTGATGCAGGAAGTCAGACACGCCATCGTGAGATTTGGCATAAATGTTCAGAATACAGGGGTTCTTAAAGTGATTGTTGATATTTTGTATTTGAAAGGGAACTATTTGTTCTGCTTGGCTTCTCCTGGCTGCAAACGCTGCAGGGGGCAAACAACCGAATGAAGGACAAATAAGACTGTCTTAAGGGAAATTAGCTTTGCACAGACAACACTCAACACATACACAAGGAGAGGGAGACTGACTGCCAACAGAGGCATGCGGTTGATGGGAAAGAGGGAGAGAATGTTGACACGGGACCAATCCAGTCACCTTTATGTACTTTCGAGAGTGAGACTGCAGCTGTAATCAGTCATGTTTAATCAAAGAGCTTTCCAGGTGTGACAGGTGGAATTAACTATTCTTATCACAGAAGGAAATATTACATTTTGGAACAGGGGTGTTGACGGTACTTTTAATTATTTATATGCACTCTCGCCTTCTCCCACACAAGTCTGATGGCAATCTCCTCGAGTTGAAATCTGAAAAAGTTATTGAGAGCTGAGATCATTGAGGGGATACATAATTACAACCAAGAGCGCTCAAATGGAAAGGTATTGAAAAGTTCGTGGAAAATCCTGGAACCAGGGTCCCGAAGTGTGCAGCAGTGCAGAATATAAAAGCCAGTGCGAAGTTCAGAGAATTAATAATGAGAAGCAGGAATATAGGAGAAGGACAGCACATCTAAGGTGAGGAGGAGAGGTAAGGGATTTCACAGACAGAAGGGTGTACATCAAAATGAGAGGGGAACGGGAGCGAAAGAGAATCCGTGAGTTAATGAGAAAGAGTGCTGCAGCGAGGGGGCAGAGGAGCAACAGGGCCCAACAGAGCAAAATCCACATCCCAAATTAGCTTTTAATGAGGAACACAGCCGATCTTAGCCACAGTGACGACCAAGTGTGTGCAGCAGGATCTTGCTGATAAGATTAAAGTTTAAATTCCTAATTAATCCTGATAAAGGAGATTAGCATACAAAGCTGAGCTTGACAAGACCATAATTCTCCCTCTGCCCTGACAAGCAAGCTTTCGTATTCCAGGCCACATGCAGCAAAGAAGGCTAACCGGGAGCTGGAACCTCAGCAGAAATTAAACCGAGGCGGTATTAAACACTTCAGAACAAAAAGCACCATCATCTTCACTCTTCCATTTTCTCAGTTACAAGGCACAGTGCGCCTCTAAAAGCTAAGAGGGCGACAAGCTGGTATACGTGCATGCCAACCACGGCCCTGTCACAGCCCGCAACGGTGTGCACGTGAGCCAAAACGGATTGCTTCCACCTCCCTTGTCATGACAGGACTTGGTCCCCTGAGATGCCACTCCTGCCACCTGATACCAAGAACTTGAGGCTGTAGGTATTTGACGAGCTAAGTACGGCTGAATGGCCCGTCTCTGTGTTTTAGAAAACAAAAGCTTTTTAATGCGGAGCGTTGTAATGATGGGAAGATGTCCCTGTTAAACGGCATTGGCAGGTCTTAAGTAGCCATGCCTGCCGCCGCACTGCATGGCCAAAATGATATGGTGTACGGACACCGCGTGGCAATCTCATTACAGCCCAGGAGAAAAACACTACGACTGAGGCTCCACACGCCATGGGTACAAAACAGTTGAAAGGAGGACAGAAACCATAGGAAATTGCATCCTGCTCCATCAGAAAATAGATCAGCCAAATAGTGATCCTACACAAATAGTGTTTAAATGCCTAATCAATTATGAGCCAGCTTAAAGCACTTCATGTTAAACACAATATATACTCAGACAGCATGAGCCCTGGTCTCAAAGGGAGAGGCACATAACTAGACTGAGACCAACTGTGAGGGTCCAGCCTGACGGGCGCGTCTCTGACTGACAGCCCTTTCTCCACCTAACATAGGGCTCCTCGGAGGAAAACATTCTTTATTCATTCTCAATCCCACCCTTAATCTATGCTGTCTTAATTCTCCAAGTGGCATGCACTATTAATGGGCTTGAGTACTATGAAGGGGGGGTAAGATGGAGGAGGGAGTGTGAACAGGGGTACTCATCCTAATATTCTGACAAGGAGAGACAGCTTCTGGTCCACAACACGCGTTCAGACGGAGAGACTGAGACTAGCGTCTAGGGAACTGGGCGCTAAAACGTTGAAGCACTTCACTTCCCCCAGAAGAAAACTTCCCCCCTCGCTCACTGCACAAATAAAAAAACAAAAAAACGGGCAACGTTACAGACCCACTCGTTCCAGCTGTCACTGCGGATTTGTGTCTGAGCGAGCGGAACAGCTGCAGATCTGGCGGAACAAGCTGACATGGTGCACTGTCACTGCGCAGAACATCAAAAGAGGCATCGGCTCACCAGACAGCACTGCTCAGTTTCTACACTTGGCGTCTCCACAATAGAGGAACGCAATTAAACACGTGGGAAGCTTATGTGAGTAGAAAGCAACTTTCACCTTTAATCCTCCTGGTTCAACTTTCCCCTTATGTAAAGCTTACTAATAACCTCAACTGCCTCATAAGTCGTAGGAAAAAACTAATAATTTAAATAGATGAAAATAAACTTATACACCCCTGCCCCTCCAGAAAAAATTTAAATAATTTGATTTAATGTGTGTGATTTTTTTTACAACCAGCAAATAATACAGAAGGATAAGATTTTAAAGCATTTCCAGGTGTAATTAATTAAAAAGAATAGCCGAGTAACTTATTTAGAATAACTTATTTAAAATGAAAACCTCAATGCATTGACTAACACCAGCTAGGCTGCCTCAGTCTAGACGTCAATGCTTTCCTGTACCGTTTGCCTGTCATTTGCAGAAAGCACATCAAATTAGTTTCGAGCCAAAGGACGATGAACGTGTCAGAGAGTACAAAAGGCAATCCATCCGAGAATTAACATTTTCAGGCCATAGTCTGGAAATACAGCACTCTAATATCTCTCTAATACATAATTTAAACCTACAAGAGAAACTAATGTTATCAAAAGCCATGTACTTAATTTTTTAAAATACCAGTAAGACATCAGGGAAAACCTGGTCAAATTATGGTCTCACCATTGAGAGATTTTGTGCAAATAGTAGGGATTTTCTGATATTTTGAAAACTAGCGTGTAGTCACTTTTAGTGATTAGTAAGACTAAGAAGAATAAAAATCAAAACGGCTTTCCACAGGCGAGTGGTCACTACATTCGACCATCACTGAACATGTGTGTTCCCAATCAGCGTGAGAGCAGAGGCTTGTTGGAGCGTGGCACTAGCAGAAAACGGCCCACCGCCCAGGTCAGAGCTCAGCACTGGGGAATAGCCGGAGCAAAGCAAGGAAATGTCTCGCATTCATAATTGACCAGGGATACGCAATTCAATTTGAGCCATAAATGTAGAGTGTGGTCTCAGGGAAGCAGAGGAGAGGAGCTTCAGAGAAATGTAGGAAGGAAAAAAGCCTCTCATCACTTTAGCAGATTAGCTTTTTCCTTCAGGCTGTCGTGTATTTTTAATTCAAAAACTAGTTAAAATTCAAAGCTGAGGGGAGTGGGCGGAAAGCGAATGTACCTGAAAATGGACAAAATGAAAGTCTTTAGGGACTTTATAAAGCAGTAATCTGCAGCGCGTGCTGGCCTTGATTAAAGAGCCGGGGAGCGTTTCCACACTGCTCTCTGTAATTGTGAACCTGATCAGCGAGACATTGCCTGTCGGAGGAAGCAGGAACCAGTGTAGCAGAGGAGAGCGGCTGTAATAAACGTTAATGGCGTTGGGGTGATGGAGGAACCGTACTCAATAAAAAGCCTACTGAATGTCCCCGGGAATTAAGTCAGGAATATCTATTTTTTTAAAGTATTATTTTCAGCAGTAACGTCACACCTCACTAGAATTGGATTTTTTCATTGACTGGTTCCTACCTTGGTTTAATACGTCTAAGTTTCCAGGGTGTAAGGGAAAAACTGAACTAAAACTGAAAATCTAAATCTAAATATTATTTAGGGTGGTAAGACGAGACTTATTGAACCATGCTAAAGCAATTTCTCTATTTGGGAAGGACAACACGATTGCTATGCTTTTTATCTACACTGTATTAGAATATCTTGAAACCCATCATGCTTTATGCCTGAGTGATGACCAATCTTTCAGAAGAAATGAAAGTTCAAACTTCTTTTAAATATCATCCATTCTCCAGTTTGCAGTCTGAACAGAGCCAACGGTTTCCTTGAACACCACGCATGCACCAACAATCTTTCACCTTTTACTGGGCAGTGGAGGGATCAGCTTCAGAAATTGCGCTCAGCGCTCTAGTCCCAAACCAGGGCACAGGTAGAATGTGGTGAAACTGTGCAGGGTCGCCCAGACTGCCGCACAGCAGATGTCCAACACCAGAGCACCCTGCAGCATCACACAAGAAGTGGCCTGTCCTCTCGCGCCTTGCTGAGCTAATACGCCGTCTTTAGAGCCTCTGCTTAGACAGGACATGGCTCATAGACCCATAACAGAGCGACCGTTTCTTCATATTCCATACACGCTCATTATATGCTAGCGGTCTCAATGGGCATGGCAAGTGGAGAAGACTGGAAAGGTAAGAGCAGGAAGCTTCCGGTTCCTCTGACTGGTTTCTTACTGGAATGAAGAAAAAGGCAGGGTTAGGCCACGGGGTAACCGTCGACCATCCAAGTTAAAGTTTTTGCTTCTCGAAAGAAATTTATAACTGCTTTGGTTGGAAAAGATAAACGCCTCAGCTCTGCTGAAAGCATGAGCTCAAAGGGAGGTTCTATCAAGGCCTGAAGGGCAATATTTAGTCTCCACTGAGGAATAAAATTCTTCTTTGGCAGTCACCAGGTGCCCTTTAAGAAGTATCTGGCCAGAAAACGGTCTTTGGGAGACACACCTTCACATAACGTGCAGAGATAGCTGCCAAGTAAACTTTCAGCACGGAAAGTATCATTCCCTCATCTAACAGGTCGTGAAAGATCTGCATCGTCACTGCCAAGTGGTGGGATCCCCATCCCCTTCCAAGCACCACAGCTGGAACGCGGCCCACAGGTGGAACGCGCACCACTGCTGGAACGAGTGGGGACCGCCCTAGCTTCCTTTAGCTTCCAAAGACTGCCCAGCGCACGACTGGGAAGGCTCGCTCCTGCCTGATCTTCTCCAGGCAGCACCAACAAGAATGCATGAAGGAGGGGCTCTAGCCCGCGGTGTGCTAATGAACCTACGGCCAGGGAGAACCAGGGCTTCCATATGATTCAGGACTCCTTTTGATACCTTTGAGCTTCTGAGTGGCCAGAATTTCACTCCACACACGTTAATGGGGAAGACAAATTTCCAGTGCCCAGGTTAATGGGGGTATGAAAACCGAAATCTTGCAAATCCACCGGTGTTGCCGTTTGGACGGCGAGAGTATGAAAGCTGCCTCAAGCTCAGCATCTTGGACCATTTGCAGCTGAGATGGAGGTTGACCCTATGGCCACAGTTCTCTCAACTGCCTCTGGGTTGACTCTATGGCCACAGTTCTCTCAACTGCCTCTGGATTTTGTGTTTTTTTTTTTTTTTATCCCTATGGAAAATGCAATCCTTCAGAGATGTAAATAAAAACTGTAAAACTGAGCAATAAATAATAAAATTTTTAAATGATCGATTAATTCAGAGTTTAACAACTGAGCTAGAAGTGAATGCCAATGAGTCAACAAAATCCCTGGTAGACTTTCTGGCAGAGTGACAAGCTGTAAGCCACTTAAGCCAAAAATCTCACATACCATATGCAATTTGCAAAAATAATTTAAACGATGCGGAAAACCAGTGGAAAATCTTACTATTGGAGAAAATCTAACACAGGGCACCAACTCGGTCAACACCATTCCTTCTGTCAATCAAACTGGCCCCTCATCAGCACGGACTGGGAAATTTTTAAGCATTGAGAGGAAAATGCTAATCAAATCACATGTATCCTTCACAATATTCAAGATGTAAAAACCACGCGCATGGTGCTAATTCTCCTATCTTGTCATCTTTGTCTTTGAAGATCCTTTTTAGTGTGATCAGTAGCATCAAAGTACAAACCAGAAAATGAGCCTGTTAGGAGTTAACCCTTAGGGAGGATGTAAATGATAAAAATATAAAATAAAAAAAACAGTGAAAATGAGGCTGTGATACAGGGGCAATAAGTTCTTGCTTTTTAAGTTGTTTTTTTTCCTCCCCTTGATAAAAATCTAATTTCTAAACATAGACATGTGGTTCAGATGATTACAACCACCCACTCCCCCCCCAAAAAAAGAAAGCCAGCCGGAAAACCCCCCAGGGGAGGCCCAGATTAACTCAAAAACAAGAAATACAGAAACGAAAACTGATTTGGAACACTGGATATAAACAAAAATATATTAAAAAGTGACGAGGTGGTAGCCTAGTGCGGTTAGGAGTTTACAAAAGGTAAAAAAGGAAAAGAAGGGCACTTCCATTTGGAACAGTAAACCCTGTTTACTCAGGATTCATAAAGACTGCATAAATCCCCTTCACAAATCTTTTTTTACTTAATCGGAATGTTTATTTAAATGGTAATTGAGTCTTTTCATGGCAGAGCAGGAGAGGATGTTGTCAACGTTAATCTTTCAAAAATAATGTAGGGATTAAAAAGAAAGCTTTACATATCAGAAGCTTCTGTTGGGTACACCACATTAGCATGTAACATAAAAAGCCTAGACAAAAGCACAAGCCGTTTGGAAGACAATCTAATGTGCTGACCAGAGTTAAACAAACAGATGAAGAGGGAACTAAAGTATTTATAAGATGATTAAATCCTCAACATGGAATGTTGGTGTGAACTGCTTTAAATTTGCCCGGTCTAGTGCACTCTGAGCTGAGCTGAGCTAATATTCCATTTCAGTTGTGTCCAATGCAGCACCCAGGAGCAAGGATAGATCTTTGCAGTGTAGTTTACTTGCAACCGTACCTGACAAGCATGGTCTTTAAACTGCGGAAATAAATAAAAATCCTGAGAAAGATGACATTGCTTTTCACAGCCCCAGGGCAAATATGTGGCTAAGTTGTGAGATGGAAAAAAGTTCACACCACAGTGTGAACTCCCATAAAACCACAGTGGACTGTTAGCCACAAATGACCCTGTTGGTTATACGATTAAAAACAGATGAGTCACAAGGACAGACAAGCCCTATGACCCACCAGCAAGGCAAAACATCTTTATGATCGGTGTTTGGTTTGAGTTTAAGTTTAGAACTCCCGTCCCCTGGGAGTCAAAGAGATCTGTCCCAAATGAGGTTCATCATCTGAAGAACGGGAGACTTCATGTCACTCGGGTGGTTGATGTAAGACAGCATCATTGTGTCTTGATGTAAAGCAAGAACACATGCATCCCCATGGACACCTCAGTTCCAGTGAGTTTATGTTCTGCCGGCATCACAGTGGCACAAGTGCATTCCATGAGGCACCTTCACTGTTGTCACCAAACCCAGTCCCGACCAGGACACTGCTTGCAGGCAGCTCATGGAGACCGCGATAGTGCATTTGCGAGCATGGTAGATAGCATGGACCTGGAATCCAGCTGCAGGCCAAGGTCGGCTGCTACGTGAGCCGGGACAAGCAGACCCCTGGTTCACTCTCAGACCAAGTCTGGAGAGGTGGTCATCCAGATCATTTGGGCTCTGATGCCCTAGGCCTTTTTGAAGATGTATGGAGTCAGGACAGACGGTTACAGCTGGAGGACTGAACCACCCCCCTGAACAAGGATGGACCATGGGTGAACAGTCTGTTAAAATGTCTGTACTTCAGCTTCCTTGGAGTGCCGCAAAAGTATGGCCCAGCATGATAGGTGCATCCACGAAGGTCTTGTTGACGTCTGACAGCTGGAGACAACCACATTTAACAGCAGGCTGTCACCAGGGCAGCCACGTTCCTGCCCGACGCCTGGCTAATGAGCAGCGCCAGCCAGAGTAGCATCCTAGCATCCGAGTTCATCACCTCCGAGGAGGGGTTCTCCTCTCCCCCAAAGTACTATCAAGTAACCGAGCGCTCTACTGATTGACTCCCACAAGAAGGCTGCTCATCTCATAACGCCAGGTTTAACAACTGGGGAACGGGCAATGTTGGCTATGGGCTTCCTTTAGCATTTTCCTAATATCAACAAACATTCCTGGAAAAAGAGTAGAAGACGAGTCAGACCTCGTCTTCCTCTGCCAGGTTTGATCCTTATTACACTAGGTCAGTGGTTCTTAAATTGGGGTCCTCGGAGGTATTGCAGGGGGTCCGTGAAAATTAAAGAAGACTTTGCTCATTATAAGGGTGGATAAAAGGACGCTATTGATTTTGGGCCCAATCGACAAATTGGTAAATAACTCCGGAATCGCTGGAATTCTAGTGCGAGGGAATAGCAAACAAATTCAATAGAACGTTCACACAGCGCGTTCTATCTCGCGCAGTGGCACTGAGAGAAATCGCCTCTCACACTTTTCTTTTCTTAACTATCATCTGCTAACAGCTAGCATAAAACGAATACAGTCGTAACGTAGTAGACAGTTCTGCCTTGACATATCCAAAAATGTGAGTGAAAGGATATTTGAAATAATTGTTTAAATTAAATGTAACCTCTTTGGTGCGTTTAATTTCTCTGGAGGGCAAGGAGGCGCCAAGATCAAACTAATCATAAATTAAAGATTAATTTGTCTTATTTCCAATAAGCAATTATATGTGACATTTCTAAAATATACATTTTTGATATTTGAGGTTGAAGAGTACTAGGGTACTAACTTCAAAAAAAATCCATGAATCCCATTGAAATTAATTGGTTTATTTGAACGTTACCGGCCCATAATTTTTTTTTTTTTTTTTTTTTTTTTGCATATGTGTGGTAGTTAATGGCGCCTTCCTGAAATTTACATATAAGGTAGAACATTTTGTACTTAAAAAAAAAAAAAAAGTATATATATTTTGATATAGAAGCCAATAAAACACTGATCAATAGAAGTTTTAATGTAAACTTTAAACTGAGGCGAATTCCAGCCACTTATTCAGAGGCAGAGATTATACGGAGATTCTGAGATTGATGATACAGGACAATGGAGTTCAAAGGAACACTTGCCCCCTACCAGTGCCGTCGTACAGGTCCTATACAGAACAGAACAGCGAGAGGGCTAGGAGGAAAGTACCCTTAAAATAAGGCCCTTAAACCAGGATAAACACTAAACTAAAGCAGCTGGAGCAAAACCAACTAATGATTCTGAAACTGTGGACTGACTTACATAATATCCGCTGGATTTCCTGAAACTAGTTTCTTTCCCCAATTCATCCCCCATGTTATTATGCCTAAATAACTTAAAAATTTAATATATACACGTTGCATTTTTTAAAATGGCGGTAATAACACAGTAAATAAACACGTGAAACAGAAGCGAAAGCCCCTTTTCTAAAAAAAAAAAGAACCCCATGTTAAGCTACTAGAAGTACCAATAACAATATTGCAGTAACATTACAATACTTTTAACATTGAAACAAGTTATAAGAGTGTTTTTTTTTTTTTAACGGAATAATTATTTTTTGCATAGCATTATAATTAGTTTAGCAACTTGTTCATGTGAAAACGGTCACGTAGGGAGCGGCAATTTTTGGCCACAACTCCCAAAAGTTTGAGAGCCCCAGCACTAAGGGCCATGCATTTTGGTGCATTGGCCTTGGTTACAAGCAGTCTCTGAATACCAAAAATATCAGCTTTGAGAAGCTCACAACGTACAGAGCAAGTAAACAGAAAACCTACTCTGCTTTCAGTTAGACAAAACATCTACCACTACAGCTTTGCAGTGCAAACTTCACCTCTACCACAAAATAAGACTTATTTTAGAAATGACGACTGCACACTGTAATTCTCCAAAACCATAAGAAACTTACTGCTTACTGAGGTATGATTATATGACTACCGGTTGGTGAACCATAATTTGAATCTTGAGTCTCACTTTGAAGTCGCATTCAGCGTCCTAGCAGGATACAACTACTTGTACAGCCAGGTGACCTCTCCAACTTCAGCATGCACAAAACACGAGCTGTCGCCATCGGGTGCCAAATCACATTACCGTTAGATACTGATTCCTGCCAGGAAATAGAGGAGAAGAGTGGGGTAGCTGCTAATTGGCTGTCAGGTAAAAGTCACGCACAATGAGATGGCTCCCACTGCTGCTGATACACAAAGGATCCAGGGCAGGCCCTTCAATCATTCCCCCTCTTCCACTTTCACCAGCGCAGGAGGACGGAAGCCGTCATGTGGAATATCTGCTCTCAAAAGGTTAATATTCTTCTGTAATTCCGTTATTGCTTGTAAAGAGAGCAACTCCTTAATGAACTTGTTAAGATCTGTAGATGCAATGTTTCATATGGTGTGCTTAAAAATATCGCAACTATTACTCTTGATAAAACTGCAAGAAATCTACAGGAGTGAGGCTGCTTGAAAAGCCACGGTATGGAGGAAGGCTGAGCAGCATGTGTTCTCAAGAAAAAGAAATGCATGGCTTGCTGATTAGTGGATTACAGCTGCCATGTGAAACAGTCTAGCAGTAATGGAGGAGGGCCAGCTCAACCCCAAGGAGAAGGCAAACAGACTCCCACTGATAAAACCAGCGCACTACTCCAGCAACAATTGGCATTTAAGCCATACCGCATCTTGGGAACTGTGAGCACAGAGGTCTCCTGTGGGATGGGGGGGGGGGGGGGTTCAAGCCCAGTGACATGGTTAAAGGGCAGCCTCGCCCACTGGGGAGGGATGGGTCTCCGCATTGTCCGTCACAAACGATCCGTGACTCCTCTACAGGCAGTAGTGGCATGAAAAGGTCACGCTGCGCTTCCACTCAGAAACGGCAAAAAGGTTATCCTGCCTCAGATAGCACAGCAGGCACATCTCCATGTGCTGGGAAAACCGCTGGAAGCATGGGCTGATCAGAGTTTTCTCTCCAAACGCTAAAGACTGCAAGGGAAGTAGTCTGACGTAATCACTAGGGCTAGACGGGAAGACAACACAAACACACCCCAGCCTTCAGCTACATTTGTGCACACAACCACACACACAGTGTAGTAAGCCAGGTATAGATATCACAGGACTGAGTGACATGTCCAATGGGAGCTCCTGATAGATCACTGACAGATGGGGACATCTACCTGTGGACTGACGGCCCCTGTAGCCTCCACACATTCACATTTCTGAATTACTAAAAAGACAGTATCTTCACATAGTCACTAGAGCTGGGAGATTTTCATACCTATGTTTATAAGCAGAACATTGCCTAACGGTCCAAGCTCTCTCTCTCCAAACCAAACTAGGAGAAGGTCAGTAGAACATTACCTAACCTACCAGGCCCTTTCTCTCAAAACTACAGGACACTGCAGGTTCTTACCTTTTGTAGCTGAAGGACACCATTGCCAGATAAAGAAAAACAGAAAGCAAATTTTAGTATCACTGCATAACAGCCCATAAACCTACAACTCCAGCACAACCATTGTTTTTCCACAGCTAAACAAAGCTAGTTATGGGTAGTCTAGCATTTCACCCAAGTCCTTTAAGAAATGGTTAAACTACGTTGTCTACTCATTATCCAGAGAACAAACTGAAGGTTGAACAACAGCATTAAATGTAGCCTCTATTAAGTTATGTTTGTACAATGCATATGAAAATCCGAGCAGGACTTTCCCCAAACAATACTGCCAACATTCACACACACAAAGCTTTCTTAAAGAGCTTAAGACACTTACCCTTAGTCTGTGAGGAGAAGGCCAGGGTAAGTTTGGCAAAGAGCTCCTTGTTCTCAAAGCGCTCCTCCTTGGCCTTGATCCAGAAGCTGCTTTCTGACAGGTCCTCCGGTCCAATCTGGAGAAGGAGGGGTCATTCATACTTAGTAACGCCACCACCATCCTTTCCCTTCACTGACTCAGGATTCACTGAGCTTTGAGTCGTTACACATTTTACATTTGAAATGTTTCTTTCACTGAACTGACTACTCTTAACTCCTAGTTCTTAAATAGTACACAAACTGCTTGACACAAATCATATGTTGACGCACACTGTGTTTAACTCATGGAGCCACACCATCAAACCTCCAATTATTCACATGTTCTCGCCAATACCTCCAACACGTACACGCTCGACATCGCCCAATCACAACTACCTACGACATGTTAAGTGCGCGTCTCAAGACTTTGATGAAGCTGAACCTCAACTCATCCCTGTGGTGGGCGGTTGGGTGGGTAGGGTTGTTCCACGAGAAAAAATGCTTATTCAATCACACAAAAGGCTCTACTGCTAAATAAGCTGAGAAACAACAAAGGAGATGGAATTAAACATGACCTTTTCTCGGGTTTTCTCATGAAGTGAAGAAGAAGAAAAAAACCTAAGATCATCCTATGGGAGACGTAGTGGCTTCCATAAGTACAAGTCTTTCATTATCGACTGCACTGATGCAGTGGGCGGTGGCGGGGGTGGAGGACTGGGGGGGAATGTTCATTTAAATTACAAAAGAATGCTGTCCTCTCTAGCTGCAATTTAATTATCTTTCAATGGCACAGTTAAAAGAAACAGGATTATTAAAAAGCAATTTCTGTGACATCCTCGACAAAGGCCTCTTACTGTCAAATGAAAAAAGGAAAAGCGTAAATGTTCATGAACTCCACAGAAGCTATTAAACAGTAGCTTTAGGCTAAAGGGAGTGCAGTCAGTTTTGATGTTTTAACTACTGCAAGCTGAGAAAACGAGCAGAAGAGGGAGTGTCTACTCATTCACATTCATACACATCCTCTCCCTCGCTAGGCCCAGATTACCAGTAAGGACATAAGACAGTCGGGGGTTAAAACAACTTGTGGTCTTATGGCGTTTATACGTGCCATGTGGCCAAATATGCGTTTGTGGTGGTAGTTTGTGAGTTTTTTTTAAAATTTATTTATTTAAATAAATTCCTATTTGACCCTACGCCTCACCTCACAGTTTGTGTCCTGGGACCCTGCCCTTATTGAGCCCTTAAGGTGGTCAAGCCCCACACTTTCATTTGCGCTGGAATTTATTTGGCAAAACTTGAGTATACATTTCATGCCACAGCTTTCTGAATTTGAATTGTAATGTGTGATGGAGAAGGACTGTACAGTTAATAAAACCTTGTAAAAACCCATGCCTCACCAGACACTACATGGAAACTGGCTTTTAGAGTAAGAATACATCCTTCTAATAAATAGTGAACAAAAGTATTTGAATGTGTTATACCATATAAAAAACAGACAGAGCTACAATTGCCAGAGGTACTAAAAAAAAGCACATTTCCTAACTGATCATTCATTTTTTATTAAAATTCAAAGCTTAAAATTCGAATAGATTTAACACAATTGCGAGTCAGTGTATAAGCTCAGAGATCTGGGGTCTTAAAAGGAAATAACCCATTACTGACGGTTCATATTTGGCATTTAAAAGGAAAGTTTTTTTTAATACAAGAATGTGCACTACATATCGAGCACAAGCTGAATTGTTTAAATGTCAAGCAATGGTGGTACCTTTATAATGGCCATCTCTTGCTTATAATCAGCTCTACGAGATGCAAAAGAGAATAATTTAGCCTGTGAACAGGACAGAATTTCTTCAATAATTGTGAGCCAAGTTTACAGTCTTTACGCATGGACATAGAGGGGTTACTGACAAAGTACCTGTACAGGAATTTCATTTTTAATTGGGGAAAAAAAAAACCTTTTTTCTTTAATTAGTATGTTAAACGGCAGCTTTTGTTAGCAGCTCGTTTTCCCCTGCCACCCACACCTGGAATGGAGAGGAGTGGTCTTGCATTCATTAATTTTAATGAAAAGCAATCGTATTCTAGTACCTAGTTTCATCGCACCAACATTGAAAACAATGCCTACAGTGAGTTTGAGTGTACTCATAAGTACCAGAGACACTGGTATACCATATATAATTACACGAGTTTACAAGTACATCAAGGGAATATATATTTATAATATATATTACGGTAGTTTTATTTGGGTGACTATTTGGTTTAAAATGATTACTCTTTATTTTAATATATAGTGCTTGAATTGCAGATGAATTGCAAAGGAATGTAAAATGCTTGCCGAATGTAACAGCAGGGAGATTGAATGGCTTGCCATGAGGGGTGAGTCTACAACATTCTCCAAGTACCACTAGACAGAATATGAGCACTGAAAAGTATGCAGCTGGATTGCCTTGGTTCTCACCTTGGACCAGTTCGCTCTCTTCAACTGCACCTCAGGTATGTAGTTCTTCTTGGGTGCGAGTCCAAAGGGCAGTGCGGGGATCCTCGGTGCACCCCATCCACCCAAACCAGGAGGGGGTGGAGGCATTCCTCCCAATAATGGTGGTGGAGGAGGGATTCCAGGACCACCTGGAGGAGGGGGTGGGGGTGGGGGCATCCCAGGACCACCTGGCAGTGGCGGTGGTGGAGGCGGCATACCAGCTTGCCCAGGGAGAGGAGGTGGGGGAGGGATACCAGTATGCCCTGGGAGAGGGGGTGGTGGTGGAGGCGGAGGGATACCAGCATGCCCTGGGAGAGGAGGGGGAGGTGGGGGTGGAGGGATACCAGCTTGCCCTGGAAGAGGAGGGGGTGGCGGGGGTGGAGGGATACCAGCTTGCCCTGGAAGAGGAGGGGGCGGAGGAATAGTAGTGTGTCCTGGGAGCTGAGTGGGTGCAGGAGCGGGCATGGAAACTGTGATGACCTTAGTCTTTGCTTCCTCCAGATCCTTGAACAGCTTTTCTACCTGAGCAAAGAAAAAATAAATAAAGAGTAAACAAGGAGCCATGAAGACATGAAGATAAGGGCGGACGGGGGCGGACGGGGGGGGCGGACGGTAACAGAACACCACACTCTGGGGTTCGATGTATGACACAATGCGTTTTCATTTAGTTATGTGTGATGTGTAATGGCGATAAAATTTATACTGCTAATCAAAAACAAAATCGCACCAGGTAACGATTTAAACATTTTTTTTAGGCAGTTCCATGCCTAAACACGGAGTGCTGCAGAGTTACATTTTGTGTACGCTCATTCACCTTTTTGTGTGAGGTGATTGGTTACTAACAATTGTGATGTAACATAAAGCGATGTGATTGAGTGGCTAGGACCAAGATATAAAAGGTTTGGTCAGTAAAGGGAAGGGAAGGGGAGTACCTGCTCTTTGGACTTGCCGAGCTCCTCAAGCAGGACAAGGTTCTCCTTCTCCTTCTCTACTTTCTCAGTTCCCAGGGCCTCTTTCTCCGCACTCAGCTCCTGGATCCGCTGCTCAAAGTCACCCTCCATCTTTTTCAGCTCCACCTGGAGCTCATGTCTGGCAGTAAGCTCAGCTTCCAACTGTTCATCGGAACAGAACAGAGCCAATCACTTTCACCAACCACAGCACACATCAGTCTTCACCAGCTGATCAGGAAGTTTAAGTGAGGAACGCCATAAACAAGTTTACTTCTGTCACACCTGGACCTCTTTTTTTACGAATATCCTCTTTGGGACCGCGTGCTAATTTAGACCAAAACGCAAACTGTAGTACTTTTAGGATTCTCATCACTTTTCCTTTATGAACCCAGAAGTTCTGAAGCAGATATACCTTAACCACATGGCACCACAGTGATGAGGGACGGTTAATATTCCTACTTCGGGGAACCGGGGGCGATGATAATAACTTTATGTTCCCTCTCAAATACGAAATATGAACTGCAGCTCCGACATGCAGAGCTACACAATGACATGTAGGTGCACATATTCAACTCAACAATCAGACTTCAATAAAGGGTCCGGATGCCGCCCTCAAAACTCTGGTACCTAACCCAGGGTGTCGCCGTGTCCGTGCCGTAAGGCCTGTAGAATTGTGCAAATACGCGTGGAGACAGCCGCGTTGCATATGCCAACTGTAACATCACCCTAGAGGTGGTCTGTTCTGGGTGTATTGGCCAGTGATCCTGCTGCCTGCTGAGCAGATGCTCTCCATGATCCACCTGGACAGTCTTTGGACAGGGCTTGACCCTGCGACTGGGATCCATAGCAGACAAGAGCCGTTCCGACTTCCTGGGGTACATGTGCTCCCAAGTATTTAGGGGCACAGTCCAAAATTTAGGGGCGCACTCAGAAAATAATAGGGGTGCAGTCCCTAATTGACTCAGCACAATTATTCTAGCCACAGAAATTCCTTCAGAAATGCTTGAACTTGAATGCTTAAAACATTAGCAATACCTGCTTAGGGATTTGATTACGTTGCCTCATTATCCACAAGCTACGTATTCCTTCCATAATAACTTTTTATTTGTTCACATTGTCAAATGTTGCCTTTTCAATGCAGATTTGAAAAGTTACTTAATCAGTTGAATTTCTCTAAATATTTGCGCCAGCAAAAAGGCCTTCAGATTTGTATTTTTTCCCCTTGTATAAACTGGATTGCCAATTTCAATCATAATGCTACAACTTAACTTTTAATAAAACAAAAAAAAAAGCTAAATATGCTTATAAAAATGACCTTGCTGATAACAGCATTGAAATGTAATATGGTCCACAAATATCAATAAATTAATTATAAATGTAGTAAATTAAAATGTGTTATTAAATTGTTTTTATTCAGTTATTAAATACTCCTCCAAATAATCCTGATGTCAACCTTAATTTCAACATTAGAAAGTCTGTTTCTTTAACTGAATTTTCCTTCAGTAAGAACAGTAATTCCCCCCAAAAAATGGATTTCTAGAATATTTTTCTTTTTCTTACATTATTCCCAGTTATTCAAGTAATATTTTATAGATAAATAATTGAAATAAGAAAAGTCACAACCTCCGATAAGCCTTGTGGGATAAACAGGCTCTGAAAAACATGAATAGCTAATTCAACCCCCAATAACATGTGACTGTGTCGTCCTGTGGCATATTTGGTGGTTAATTTAGTGCATAAATCCCCAACCCCCCCGGAGAGCGCGGCAGACCGACCGGCCCCGGAGAGCGCGGCAGACCGACCGCCCCCCCTCTGGGGAGCACGGCAGACCGACCGCCCCGGAGAGCAAGGCAGACCTCAGAGCACAGGGATGGCAATAAGGGCAACCCACCTGCAACAAACTCTTTCAGCGAAGGGCCTGATTCGGTGTTGTGTCGTACGAATGCTGACGCACAAATTCATGTTTGGTATTTGAAAGGGAACCCAGCACACACAACACCGGGGCTAAGTGAGACAGGGCAGTACCTTTTTCTCCAGCTCTGCGGCCTTGGCTTCACTGCTCTCCACTTTGGTCTGGTCCACCATGTGGTCTGCAGATTAGAAAGGTGGGACTAAAATAGAACCGGGCGTAAAGTACAAGCCAAGCCAGTGACTGATATTAGTCCACAAATGGAGGGGTGGATATGAACTAATGTCTAGGCCAGGCTGTTGCTATCCCATACATAAGAATGTGGAAGAAATGGTTTATTATTTCAAAGTTGATTCTGTAATCGTTACAGAAAAGCTTTTTATTCATTTGGGAATTTGCATTAACAATTTATACTTTCAGTTTGTAGAGGTTATGAGGAGGCACTGGTCGACCAGCACAGTAGCTGAAGAAAAGTAGAAATTTTCAGGAGAGGTTTCCACAGAGAGGGAAGCCTAAAACTCCCAATGTAATTAAAAAGAGAGTTGCTCACAGTTTGGCTGGTGATGCCTTTCTAAACGTCACAAACAGCAGCAGGTTCCTGGGGTGTCCCAGTATCAGCCACACACGGTTTCACATTGACCTGTGACCAATGCCACACCCCTCACAATTTCAAAGCTTCTTGCCAGTCTTACCAATCAATACTTCAACTTCTAATTTGATGTTTCTGCATTTGAAATCTGGGTCCGCGCCATTCCTGTGCAAGACGATCTGGGAAATGCACTCGTCAATCAGCTTGTAGTACTGTGGCCTGTTTGGAGAAATAGAAGCAGTTTATTCCCACACTCAGAGTGACAGACTGAGACATCCAAGGAGGTGGGAGAGAACACGACCGTCAACGTCAGTGTTTGACACCAGTTCGGACTGTCACGGGGACCTTATTTCCATTTTGCATGTTCACATTTGCAGAATGAAACAGGGAAATCCTGAGTGATCAGACCAAATCCCAAACAATGAAATTGACCGGTTACATAAGAGCCCTTTATACGTTTTCAGACACATTATACTCCAAAAGTGATGGTGTGAGCACGTACGTGAATTACTAAATACCTCAAAGCATCCTTGGTCTAAGACTATCCTAAATCTGAATTCACACTGACTGATGCCTAGCTTGTTAAATTCTCTCTTCTCTCGCTGCCTGAAAAATCCCAGTTCATTTTTGGAGCAAGAGTGTCATCTAGTGCTTTCTCATATAAAATAATTGACATTCAGACATAGAAAATCCCAAAGCAAGACTAATGTCTTCATGCTGATATATATATGTATATGCTACAACTGTGTGTGCGCGAGTGTGCAAGTGTGTGTGTGTGCGTGTGCGCGTACACCATTAAAGCTGCCCTAAAATTCACTGCTGGCAGGCTGGAGAAGTTCAATAGAGGGCCGTAAGTATGTGTGAGCGTCCATGCGGTTTAACTCCAAATCCCACCCAACTCCCACTACCCACCCAAATCAGGGCTGCTGTCATACCACATAAATAAGCCCACTGAACTACTTTCGGTTTTCAGTCCGAGCCGGGTCGGGTCCAATTTTCAATGGGCTCAATTCGGGTCGGATGTGAAATATCAAGATACCTTTTTTATTTTTTTATTTTTTTTTAAACCTTGCAATCCAGTCTGGAAATAAAAAAGGAATTTCTACTTGAAAACAAAGCCCCCCCCCCTTTCCTGCTGTCTTCATTGTAAATTAAGCACAGCAAATTGGTGTCTGTGATAATTAATTAAAACGTGAGGAATTCACACTGGAAATGCTCTCATTTCCAGCAGTCACCTTAGCCAAAAAAGAAGCCTTTTGTTCCCCATCAATCAAAGCTAACAACGTTGGCAGAGGCTGCAATCAGGGCTAATGTGCCCCAAAGACGGCGCACAATTTCCACCTTCTCTCCTCTCAATCCAGCTTCCTAGGGTTTATATTGATAGAATCAACCCCCCGAGCGTGTTCTGTATTCTTCAGAGCTGTGGATATTTACATGCAAATAGGACATTTTTCATCCAGCAATTCAAGCAGCGTTAACAACACAAAGACATGGTGTGCCACTCAAACAGCCATAACACTTCATGGAGAATTGTAAGCGATGAAGGGAATGAGGAGGAACACACTAGCCACATGTTTGGTGGAGATGTGGAGAACACCTACAATGTGTCACTGAGCACAGGGCCGCTCTGGCACGGTGTAGGCAGAGGGCAGGGACTTGCACAGACCGCACTCACCTGGTCTGATAGTCGTTGCGAATGAGAAGCAGGTGCTGCAGAAGTGACAAGAAGTGGGGCTCTGCTTTGGAGTCCTTTACTGTGTTAAACAGGACCTGGAAGACCTCTGTCGGGTCAGTGCAATGCAGAGTCAAGGAAGGGCACGCTTCAATCCCTGTAACATGTCGGGCATGACACACACGCACTACACTAGCGTACTAGCTAACCCTTAACTCATTTTTTGCATATAAACTGGGAGCTTTTGGAAACTACAGGAAAATTATACAAGAAATGACTTTCAAGTCTGATTTTAGCACAAATGCCACAGAAGGTCGTTAAGGTGAGGACTTGCCAAAGAATTGACAATGGTAACAGCACACACTCTTTTCACTACCCAACAGTGCCATCTACTGGACAATAGCTATTCAGGGATTCCAACAACAAAATTGAATTTTAACAAAAATGTATTTCATCCTGAATCAGGTGTTCCAAATAAATTGATCTGACTGACGCAACCTGGCCCATACCTTTTGAGTGATACATTTATGAGCTCTAGTGCAATGTGTTTTCGGCAATAACTGTACAATAACCGTACTGTGATCTCTGCAGCTGATATTCAAGGGAAGTATAACCAGGAATTTCTGATAACATCATCGATATTTCCTCTACAGCAATAAAATTCATACAACATAAAAGCGAGACATTAATTTCTCTGTGCATTTTGCTAGGTTATAGTTGATATAATTTAATTATCCCTAGATTACCCTACAGCTGAGCTTGTGCAGACTTATCAACTTTCAGAAATACACAAGAGATTTTGATACTGGATTTTCTTTAAACCCTATGTTTTAAAAAAAAATTCATTACCTGTGCATAAAATTCTGAATAACATGACATAGGTTTTTAGTTTACTGTTATATTTGAGGTATTTCAGGGGTCCATCCACTTTCCTTTTTCACCTGACACTATGTTCACCTCAGAGAAAAGGATATTCAATCTCCATGCGCACATCGTCCAATCGCGCCTTGAGTTCGTCCGAGTCGTCCTCCGCCTGCTCATCAAACACCGTCAGCTGCACTTTCAGCTCGTCGTTCTCGATGGTTCGGACCTCCTGTGTAGGCAAACGCAGCCGCAGGTGAGCAGATCCGCAGCGCAGGCAGAGATGGGTCTCTCGGTGGCGCAGGACAGGCGGGACTCACCCCGAGGAGCTCTCTGAGGCCCAGTCTCATCAGCTCAGAGCGGATGTGGATCCTGAAGTCCAGCTCTTCTCCTCGACTGATAAGGGCATTGATTAATTGCATGCAGCCCGCCTGCATGCATAAACACACACAAACAAAGCAATTGGTTTACATTTGGGACAAATACATACTCAAGTCGCTTGAAGTGCCACACGCTTAAAGACCTACATTATCATTGTAGTTACACAAGTTGTCACCTTACTATGCCACATTTTTAGATGCTGCTGTACATTTATTTGTTTGTACAGTTAGGTATGAATGGAAGGAAACCAGAGTAAAAACAGGTACTAGGTAATGGGTGGGGGGAATTTTACCTTCAGCGCAACGATGGGCTTCTTCATGCCTGTGAGAAGGGGCTGGAATCGCTCGCTGTCCTGCTCCTCAGCCTGCACCGTGATGGCCTCCAGCACACGCTCGTGTCTAGAGGTGAGCAAGGTCACATACTCATCAAGTTTGTTTGTTTTTTCCCCCATTTAACGTTCCGTTCCATCATCATTTTTTTTTTGCTACTACTCAAACTTGCTCCACACTCTAAATTCCAAACAGCGCAACATGGCAGGAAAAAAGTGAATTCAACACAACAGGAACAGTGGACTGTGGCTCACAGGTTGTCGGTGTGTTCCAGGATGCAGATGGCAGACATCAGCTTGACGGCGTCCACCATTATATGGGGGGCCTGGGGGTTGATAGCCCTTACCAGCAGGGGGATCCCCTCCTCTGAGTTCAACATGGCTTTCAAACCATGCTGACAGATAGAAACGTTCCGTTACACGTTTGAGCCTTACCAAGGCACTGTTGAAAGGTTGTCACACATGGTGGAAGAAGATGAGAACAGCATGGCTGGCTGGTAACTCCCTTATCTGAGACAACTCTCACCTTGTTGTTCATGAAGGCTTTCAGGCACCGGATGATCTCGTGCTGACACTTGACCCCCGTGTTCCTGTGGAAGATCAAGCGGACCGTAAGAACTGGAGTCATCTCGGCAATGAGAATATCCATGAGTGAGCAGAAGGGGGTCATTACGAGTTTTCGTCCTTCTCGTCCTGCAGTTTCCTGAGGAAGTTCAGCAGCAGTGCCAGGCCTTCATCCCCGAACGTCTGGACCCAACTGAGGGCAAGAGGATAGTTGTGTTATAAATCTTAAGAAGCTTGTGAATAAAGTGCATCTATGTGGATTGGGACAAGGGCAGAAGCACTGATGAGACAAAGTTCGGACTGCACTGGCCTTAGAAGATGTATAAACTCATCTACATGAGGCTACACAGGACAAACACTGCTTTATTGTAGGAGATCTGCAAGAAAAAAATTTTTTCAATAAGGCTTTATATGTCATAATGAAATATCTTCACAAGACGTCTCAATTTCATTAGAGAATAACAAATCCCCTAGACAAACAGGCAGCTGTTGGCTCGTTTAACACAGTCTGCCACACAACATATCACTGCCACATTAAATGGTTCCTACTTTCTACAGACAGTTCAGAACATCCAAGCCGTCAGTCATTTAAATAGGCCAAGTCTGTTCTGTAATCAACTTCATGCAGCTTAGAGCAACTGAACTGGCCTCCCACTAGTATAAACTCTCATAAATTTTAATTTGGGGGCAGTTTAAGTTCTTTGCTAAATATTTACAGAAATATATGTTCTTAATTAAGTTTGTGATGCTTTCCAGCAGCTTTGTGCCCAAATATCTACTGCTGAAAAACATCAGTATAAAAAAAAAAAAGAAATCAGTTGAAAAACTTCTCAATATAAAAATGGAGCATGGTTCTGAAATAATGTTAGGCCGTTTTTATGTAAAAACGATAGAACCTATGGACTAGATACTTACAAATCAGATTATAATGCAAAGACCCGAACTGATGTTATGATAACCAAACATTCCCTTTTAAATCCGAAATATGAACCATCACTAATGGGTGAGTGCACCATAGCGGTCGTGGGGACAGCCATATGGCTTAAAACACACCGAGAATCACAACATTCGTTAACGCGTATTTGCAGGCGTACTCACCAATCAGACAACAGTGGAGGGCTTGGGTCCAGAGACCGCCCTTAACGCTCATCGCATGGCATCGTCCAGACTCGACACTGATGGCGCAGCAATTCCCTCACTCGCTCGCTTGGCAGAAGTGATTGCTAAAAAATGGCTGTCTTAAAAACTAAAGCCTAACTTCCGTAAAACGCATGGGTTTGAAGGTAGGTTTCATGCATGAAGGCTTGCAACATGACATTCACTCTTACTGGAGAACTATGTTCCTCCTCTTTCAGAAGCTGTCTTGCAGAAAAGTGTGCTTTGGGGGACACTGAGTCCCGACTTCACATGAGTTGAGATAGGCGCCAGGTACACCCTGAGTGTGGGAGCTGCCCTGCTTTCATCTGGTAGGTCTTGCGAGAACTACAGTATAAACTGAGTAGAAGTGGTGAAACAGCCCCTACTTGTAGTACTGGTAGTGACAGCAGCCCTAGCATTCCGTAGGGTGTCAGAAAGGTCCAAACGGCTCAGCTGGAGCCGCACAGGGGCCAAACTCGGAGCTTTAACATTGGACAGGTAGTGTTGCCACAGAGTGCCTGACAAAGTTGCTGCTATTGGACAATTCCCACCAAGGGCCACTCAGGAGCCCCAGTGGGCTTGACAACCACGCATATATACCCAGACACACTGCGTCTCTTTTAACAGAGAACCAGTAGGAGCACTGTGTCATCCCCTAAGAGAACTATCGTGGTAACCAGACGCCAGAGACTGGGCAACTTCATGCCACCCTTGTGGTTGATACCGAGCACTACCGTTGTGTTGTCCATCCGGACAGGCACGTGCGTCCCTCGATTTTCTTCAGAAAACGACTGCGGGCTGAGAAATACCGCATGCAGTCGGAGGATGTTTGTGTGAGGATCTCCTATTTTGCACTTTCCGCTCATTACACACATCACCCTAGACGTAGCTGGACGCATCCGTGGTCATCACACCACTTCCTTTAACCATTCCCAGCAGTACACTTAAACCTAAGTGGGAGAGTTGTTTCCAGCAGTCGAGTGTTTCGGGAGCTCATAGAGAGTGCAGTGGTGGCACCGGTTCAACACAGGGCGATGAACCTCTTGGTTGAACCACACCTGCTGGGGACACAAAGGCCCTGAGGTAGGGGTTGTGACGCTGCTGCCTTCAGGACCAGAAGCCTCTGAAATATTACCACAGGTAGAGCATTGCCTAGCTGAAAAAACTCAGAGTCATCCTTCATCTGTCATCCAACAGAATAGAGAGCATGGACCGGGAATTCAATAGTTTGCTACCTGAGCTGGAACCACTCATGAACCAGTCTTCTGGACAGATGGACTGCGACTGCTGTCTTAAAGTCACGACATCCCGCCCACACGCCAGGGAGTACCTGGAGACAATTTACCACGACCTGCTTCCCTCTGAAATTCTGAGCAGTGTTCACAAAAACCGGCGTCCTATAAAGCCCGATCCGTATGCTGCCAACCAAGGCAGCACGCACAGGACTCACGGCCGCCCTCAAAAAGAAAGTTATCTCAGGCATTGCGCTCAAAAGGGTTGTAGTGTATGGCGGAAAAACACTCAAGGCAGAAAAGTACTCAATGCAGATTGCAGTCCGTCGATGAAGCGGATGCAGTAGAGCGTCAAAGATGACTTCTTTCAAGCAGCAACGTTAAGAGTAGTCAAGCTCAATCTGCGTTGAACATGTTTCATCGAAGTTGAGAGCGATGTTCAATCGGCTCAAACGACACGCAAAGCTTCCCTAAAATAATCGCTAAAGACAACAGGAAACGCGTTTTAAGGCGAGTTAGCACTCAAACGGCTAGACCCTGTGAAGGACGACTAGACTTCTTCAGGCTGCGAACGGCTGGCTAGCAGCAAGCAATCGTATTGCACAGGTTTTTTGCAAGTAGGCATTAATACAAAGTAGTCAGCCACCGAAGCTCCGTTCATCCGGAGGAAAAAGAGAATGGACGTCTGATTTGGCTTTAAAGGACTTCGACTCCCAATGTCAGAAGTGCTCTGGTGTTATTAAAGGGGAATAGTCCAATAGTGATGGTTCATATTCCGCATTTTAATGGGAAGCACGTATAGTCTCAAGAGATCGTGTAAATGTCAAACCTGACAGGGTTGTTGCTAAGCGAAACCCTCAGAGACTCCAGACAGCTCAATAATTGGTTGTCTCTAGGGTCTGTCTTCAGCTCCTGTATGTACATCACCGCTGACTTGGCACTTTCCTTCTGATTCTGTCCCTGGAGAAACAGAGAAAGGACAAACAAGCTTTCTGACTGGGGAAACTGAAGACATCTAGGGGACTGAAGTCCACTCTACCGGTGTGGCCTTGTGTTGTAATATATCCTGCAGTCTACCTGCGGAACAGCAGCAAACAGTACTGCGGACTGAAAATCCTTCAGATATGGGGAGACTCACGGCTTTGGAAGTGTGCCGATACTGGGAGACTCACGGATTTGGAAGTGTGCAGATACTGAGAGACCATCTCCCTCTTGATGGCGATGTCTTTCTCTCGAAGTGGTTGCTGCTTCTGCTCGTTCAGGTTCATGTCGACCTGGAAGGAAGGGGGAGATGAAGCCCCATTGTGAGCACCTGAGTGTTACTACATCTCTCTAACAAAGAGAAAATGCATGTCCTAAAATATACCACCACACAATGAAGTCCTTTAAACTGTGCAGTCCGGTTTCAATTAAACTGCTGCCTCAGACAAATACGTTTGGCTGTTTCTCTAAGCAGATTACAGAACATAGGAGGAGTTACAATCCCTCATCTAGACATGTGGGTCATGAGCAAAAGTTCTTTTCATTTTAAGATTTTTTAATTTTTTTTTTTTAACTCAAGTTATCTAACGGTTCATGTGCATTGCTTAAAACCGAACCACACGCCTCTGCACACATCCCCTGTCCTGGTGCAGTAGCGCCCCACTAAACATGGGGAACTCACCAGCATCTGTTCAAAGAGTTCCAGCACATACTCGTCTGGATGGTCGTGCAGCATGGATGCCTGGGCGGGCAACTCATAATGCGCTGCTGAGGAGTGTCGCTGGCTCGGGACGTGAGGCTTCTCTTTCTCTTTCTTTATCCGCATGCTGGTGAACCTCTCCAACTGGAGGGGGGACAGGTAAACACACCCTTACCCCTCCACAGTCAAGCGGGGGGGAAAGCGCACACACTGAAAACGATATAACCACAATTATAATATCTCAACCAAGACAAAGGGCTCTGTTACTTCTCAGATCGGTGGGGGGGTTACATTAGTGGCTATAATTTTAATAAATCACAAGATTTTCCCTTTCCACCAATAGTAACCCCAATATTTGGATTGAAAACAGCTTACTTCTAACTTATAACCATGCACTACCATGCATGCAGTTCACACGGCAGAGAGAAACAATTCTCCAGTGCGCGGTTCACCACTCCCCCACCGTTCCCCACAGGGACACAAGTCTGGCCTGTAGGCATGGCGAGCGCCAACTCTCCACACAAATATTTCTGAAAGGTGCTGGAGTTCTGCACCCCTTTCAAGGACACTAGGCCTAACCAAGCCCTGACAGATGTGCGTGTGAATTGTGTATTGTGTAGCTCCTACAAGATGCCGCCTGCTTTTCAATTACGTGACAATTCTACATTAGGAGTACCTAGAATTAACTCAAAAGACTGCAGCAAGTGAAATACATAAATTTTTTTTAAACCTGTGTGAGGTCTGAGGTCTGTGGACTCCTCCCAGTCCTAATCCGCAGGCATTGCTCACAGGAGTGCACAAGAGCAGATGAGGGCTCACACGGGTTAGACAAAAGCCATGCTGTGATCCTTGGCTGTCCTAGTGCTGATTAAACTCTGGCCATGGAACAGCGCACCCCAAAAGGTCCCAAACCCACCCCAACCCCACAACCCATAAATGGCCACAGAAGAAAAACAGGCCCAGCTGCAAAGGGCAGACATGGGTGAGGAGGGTTCCTCAACTTTACCAAGACAGCGCCGTTTAGCCTGAAACGAGAGGGACAGGAATGGGGCGGGGCAGGGCAGATCAAGCGGTCAGTGGAGGCAGAGCGTTAAAGGGCACCTACCTCGTCTGGGATCAGCCGTTTGAGAGTCTGTTTGGAGGAAGACGGAGGAGGAGACAGGGAGAGAGGATGACAGTCAATCAAATGCAAGAACATTAGGAAGCCAGAGGGTGGCTCAAATTATATATATGGAATTCTAGGGAAATTGTTGAAATTACCATATAAAATTACGTAAGGGGGGGGGGGGGGGTAACCATTAAAAACGGGAAAATAATTAAAAACAAAAAGATTA